>CAUYRH010043902.1:0-38727 GCA_963574655.1 Perodicticus potto
ATGACGGCTGCAACCAAAAAATGGCCGGGCGTTGTGGCGGGTGCCTGTAGTCCCAGCTACTTGGGAGGTGGAGGCAAGAGACTCGCTTGAGCCCAGGAAATGGAGGTTGCTGTGAGCTGTAATGCCACAGCACTCTATAAAGTGTGACAGCTTGAGGCTCTTTCTCAAAAAAAATAAAAATAAAAAAAAGAAACTATAGTGAAGTAAAAATTTTCTTTTGTTAATTTTCATAAAAAACTAATCTTATTACAATGAAGAAATTACAGTACAGTCTTTGCATCCAAAGTGACTGATTGAAGGAATACCATCCATTAGTATTTCCTTTTGTTGACAGTATTAAGTAGCTAACTTTTTCTTTTATTCTAATACTGACATGTTGAATTTCCTATCAGGATTTGTTTGCTTGCACTTTAGGTACTTTCTGATTTGTTTATATAGCATTGTATTGAGGCAGAAAGACTGAAGGCCCTCAAAAAAAAAAGAAAAAGAAAAAAAGAAAGAAAAGCTAACCTGTGAGTTTTTAATGACATGATTAGCCTCCAGTTGGACAGTAAATGTTACACCAAGTTCTGATGAAAAGGATTTCATTGGTGATAATGTACCAGATGTCAAAACAATAGTCCGAACTTTGCCATTAATATCTGAAAAGGCCTAAAAGGAAACATTAGATACATAAAATTAACTTTAAAACAATCAATCACATTCACTTAAATGTTGTTATAGAGCAAGAAGACAAAATTTTCATTTACAACATGATACGCTTACCACAGCTGGATTTAAGCACCAAAAGTTTAGCACATGTACCGCGGTTTTCTGTCGTGAACGTTTCTTGTTTTTTGGAAGAGCAAAGAACGTATTTTTATCTAAAATATTAGTCTCATTTATCCAGCAGTAAGTCTGTTGAATAGCAATTTTATAATCATCCGCAAATCTAGATGTAAAGGAAATGCTAATTAAATGGTAAAACTTTATGAAGCATATAATAACCCACCTACATATAATATACAAATTGATTATATTAAAACTCAATTGAGAGCGCTGGTACGTTCCCCCTCAAAAATAACATTTTCCCCACCACTAATTAAATTCAGTACTTCTGATATAAAGTAAGCCATTACATCATAGAATCAAGTGATTCTTACAGGGAATATTATAAATAATCTAACCATCTATACCTCACTAGCCACTTTCCAACCCCATTTTCAAACATCATATAAATCTTGACCGAACCAGAATTAAAATCTAGGCCTCCTAACTCCCAATCCAGAGTTTTGGTACTCTATACTACATGATTAGTTGCAAAATAGAAAACAGTATTATGGTTAAAGAAGCTAAAACATGAGCTATACTTTATTACACAATAAAATAGATAATTTTCACTGAAAGTTATAAAAGTGTTGACAAAAAATTATGAAATTTTTAAGTTCCTTTAACTGAGCCTCAAACTTCATCTACTTTTAATGAAGCTACTGAAATCATGGTATCTGTGATCCCATCCAGTTTATAACTTCTTTAACTTCACTGTTAATTTCATCCCTGGAGAGATTACACCCCAAAGTTAAAATCAGGGGCCCAACAACTACAGAGAGAATTTTATAAAAATACTGAAGCCAAAAACCATAACACTCTTAGAAGAAAACAAAGGAGAAAGCTTCATGACATCAGATTTGGCCATAATTTCATGGATATGACTCAAAGTATAGGCAACAAAATAAAAAATTTTAAAAACTGCATCTCCATCAAGAAAAGACATTATCAAGAAAAGACAACTCACATAATGGGAGAAAATACCTGTAAAACATGTCTGATATAGGAATAATATCCAATGCTGCCCCTAACACAAATAATGTTATTTGCCTGAGGTGATAGATACCCCAGTTATCCTAATTTGATTAATTCATTGTATGGCTATATTAAAACATGTATAAAGATATATAACTATTATGGTATCCATAATAATTTAAAAAACTACTACAACTCAACAACAGAAAAACAATGTATTTCAAAAATGGGTAAAAGGGTAAAAGATTTTAGATATTTCTTTGAAAAAGACATACAATCAGCAAATAAACACATGGAAACGATTCTTAACTTCTCTAGTCTTTGGGGAAATACAAATCAAATATCATTAGGAAAGCTATTACACAAAAACACATAGTAACACACGTTGGCAAGGATGTGAAGAAATTAGAACCCTTACGCATTGCTTAATGGGAAGCAAATGGCACAGATGCTGTGGAAAACAGTAGGGCAATTCCTCAAAATGTTACCAGTAAATGTAAGATTACCATATGACCCGGTGTTGTCACTGCTAGATAAGCATATACACTCAGAAGAACTGAAAGCAGGATTCAAACAGATATTTGTATACCAGTGTTCACAGTAGCACTATTCACAATAGTCAAAAGGTGGAAACAACCCAAATGTCTATCAATATGAGAATAGATAGGCTAGGCATGGTGGCTCACACTTGTAATTCTAGCACTCATGGAGGTAAGGTGGGTGCATTGCTTGAGACCAGCCTGAGCAAGAATGAGATCCCCATCTCTACTAAGAAATAGAAAAATTAGCTGGGCGTTGTGGTGGGAACCTGTAGTCCCAGCTACTCAGGAGGCTGAGGCAAGATGATCACTTGAGCCAAGGAGTTTGAGATTGCTGCAAGCTATAACACCATCTACCCCGGGGCAACAGAGTGAGACTCTATCTCAACAACAACAATAATAAAAAAAAAAAAAAAAAAAAGAATAGATTAACAAGATGTGGTATATGCATAAAATGGAATACTACTTAGCCGTTAAAAGGAATATAATTATGATATAGATTACCACATGAATTAACTCAGAAAACACTGTGGTAAGTGAATTGAAATAAACCAGACAAAAAGGACAAATATTATATGAGATACCTACAAAGGGCAACTTCATAAGATGAAAGTAGAATAGAGGTTACTATGGGATTGAGGGAGTGAGTCCAGAAAGATACTATTTCATGGATATAGAATTCCTACTTGGAATGATGAAAAATTTCTGGAAACTGATATAATGTACAATATTGTGAATATGCTGTTCTTAATAATACTGAATTGTTTACTTAAAAAATGGCTAAAATGGAATATGTTATATATATTTCACCACATTAAAAAAATACTGGAACTAGGTAGTGCTATAACTTAACGAAGGACAGGGTGGGAGGGGCGTTTGATTTTCATTTTCTACAATACATATAATATGTGCATAGGAAAGAAACTTTCTGACACTGATAGAAACATAACTAAACCATACCTTAAAAATAAATGTAATTACTTATGTTTAGCACTTGGATCACTAATTTAATGATGAATTAATTAAATGTATTTATTTACCAATTTGAATATTCATTTTCATTGATTAAAAAGACTAATTTCAATTAATCTAAGTCTATGCCAAGAAGTAAGAGCAAATACATCATAATATCTTTAACATTTGCTTACAACATTCCTATTTACTTATCCCAAACAGGTATGTATTAAACACATGCTACCATCCTATTAGGCTAATATTGTTGAGAAAAATACAGATGAGATATCTTTACTCACCTGCTATTTTCCCTAAAAAGATAGTCAAGCACCATAAAAAGTCCTTTGAGCATTATTTGAGTTGAAGCACTAATAATAGGTACTTCTCTTGCCTCTTCTTTACCATAAAATGCTGAGACTTTTTCTTCTTTTTGAAGAACAGCAGAAAAATGTCCCTATAAGAAATCATCATATTAAGTATATGAGCATAAGAGGAGAAGAAATTTCTCAAAAGTGTAATGAAACCCAAATGAAATGTGCATTGGAATTTTAGGTGAACAAATCTTACCTTGAAATCTGATCCCCGGTGGGAAGTATTTGGGTCATGGGGGCAGATCCTTCAGGAAAAGATTAATAATTAATGCCCTCCCTGTATAGGGGTAAGGTGAGTAAGTTCTCACTCTATTAGTTCCCACAGAACTGGTTATTAAAAATAACCTGACATCTCCTTTCCTTCTCTTCTTGCTTCCTCTCTCACTATGTGTTCTCTGCACAAGTGGCTCTCCTTCACCTTCTGCCATGAGTGGGAGCAGCCTGAGGCCCTCACCCGAAGCAGATGCTGGTACCATGCTTCTTGTACAACTTGCAGAACTGTGAGCCAAATAAACCTCTTTCATTTATAAATTACCAGCCTCAGGTATTCCTTTACAGCAACACAAGTAGACTAAGATAAATACTAATACATAGTGCTAACAATGTATTTTGGATTCCCACATTCAATTCTCAGAATCAAAGACTCTTTAATAATAACTTAGGCATTTAGGAGATTCAATACTTCTTCAGGCAAGTAGAATATTATTAGTGACTTTCAAAAGTCACGAACTATTTTAAAATGTAGCAAATAGCTTCTTGAAGGGACTTGAAAAAGTTGATATGTTGCTCTAAATCCCTGAATTATTTCCAGGGACTAAATCTGATGCTGAGACAATATGTCTATATGACATGCAAAATTTAAATGATTAAAGGAAATAACACATGCTAGTAACAAAATGTATGCTAACTGGCTCATTAGCTTTTAAATGGCTCCTAAGTTTTAATGTGAATGCCAAGACAAAATTATAAGAAAAGAGAAAAGTATGCTTCCCCACATTGTAAAAGAGAAAATTCTGAATATTAAAGCAATAAAAGACAGTGGTGACAACTTCTATAATTGATGAGAAAATGTGTCCAATTAATATAAAATGGGGAAACAGTTAAGATAAATAAGACATATAAATTTTAATATTCAGGTACTTTATGAATTAACACAAATCTATAGTAGTATAAATCAGTCTTCAATGAACCATTCAATACAAATAACTCCCCCAACTGCAACCCAGCTTCCTTCAGTCTCCTGGCATCCTGTAAAGGAGCCAAGCCCAGTGGAGAGGGGCCATAGGGAAAAGGCTACAGCAGGAGTGATGAGCTGATGACCTTCTTGATGTCTGGTGACAAAGGAATTTCTGCCCTCCCTGAATCAGACAACCTTTTCAAATGGGTAGTGACCATCCATGGAGCAGCAGCACATTACATGAGGACCTGAGGTATAAGCTCTCCCTCGAGTTTCCCAGTGGCTCCCCTTTCAACACACCCACAGTGAAGTTCCTCATTTACTGCTACCACCCCAGTGTGAACACCCAGGGTAACATCTGCCTGCACAACCTGGAGGACAAGGGTTCTGCCCTATCTGTTGCCAGGATCATCTTGCTTTCCAGCCAGAGCCTACTATGAGAACCCAACATGCTTTGAATACACATGCTGCCGAACTCTGGAATGACCCCACAGCTTTTAAGAAGTATCTCTAAGAAGGAGGACTCCCCGGGCAATTGAAGCAGCATCAAAAATACACTACTGGGACCTGATCAAACTAAAAAGCTTCTGCACAGCCAGGAACACAGTAAGTAAAGCAAGCAGACAGCCCTCAGAATGGGAGAAGATATTTGCAGGTTAATCCTCTGACAAAGGTTTAATAAGAGAACTCAAACATATTAGCAAGAAAAGAACATCTCAAGGTGGGCAAGGGACTTGAAGAGAAACTTCTCTGAAGAAGACAGGCTCACGGCCTACAGACACATGAAAAAATGCTCATCATCCTTAATCCTTAGAGAAACGCAAATCAAAACTACTTTGACATATCATCTAACTCCAGTAAGATTAGCCCACATCACAAAATCCCAAAACCAGAGATGGCGTGGATGCAGAGAAAAGGGAACACTTCTACATTGCTGGTGGGAATGCAAACTTTCCCACCAATAATACGTTCCTTTTGGAAAGATGTCTGGAGAATATTTAGAGATTTAAAAATAGACCTGCCATTTGATCCTATAATTCCTTCCTTTACTAGGTATATACCCAGAAGACCAAAAATCACATTATAACAAAGATATTTGTACCAGAATGTTTATTGCAGCCCAATTCATAATTGCTAAGTCATGGAAGAAGCCTAAGTGCCCATTGACCCACGAATGGATTAATAAATTGTGGTACATGTATACCATGGAATATTATGCAGCCTTAAAAAAAGATGGAGACTTTACCTCTTTCATGTTTACAAGGATAGAGCTGGAACATATTCTTCCTAGCAAAGTACTCAAGAATGGAAGAAAAAGTATCCAATGTACTCAGCCCTACTATGAAACTAATGTATAGCTTTCACATGAAAGCTATAACCCAATTATAGCACAAGAATAAGGGGAAAGGGGCAAGGGAGAGGAGGGGAGGAGGGAGGCTGGGTGGAGGTAGGGTAATTGGTGGGACCACACCTACAGTGCATCTTAGAAGGATACAGGTGAAACTTACTCAATGCAGAATATAAATGTCTTAACACAATAACTAAGAAAATGCCGTGAAGGCTATGTTAAACAGTTTGATGAAAATATTTCAGATTGTGTATGAAACCAGCACATTGTACCCCATGATTGCATTAATGTACACAGCTATGATTTAATAAAATATATATTTTATTAAATATATATATATATATCTGAACGGGCATCTCACCAAAGAAGACGCATAGATGCCAATAAGCATATAAAAGGCACTCAACATTGTATCTTCTGGGAATTGTAAATTAAACAACAAGATACCAGCTATTTGAAAACACCAACAACATCAAATTTTGATGAAGATGAGAAACAACAGGAACTCCTGTTCATTGCTGGTAAGAATGCAAACTGGTACAGCCACTTTTTAATCTTTTTCTTAAGAGGGTGGAATCTTACTATGTTGCCCAGGCTGGAATGCAGTGGCTATACCCAGGCATGCAAAAATAATGCACTGTATAGTCCCAAACTAATGGGCTCAAGTGATCCTCCTGCCTCCGCCTCCCAAGTATCTGGGACTACAGTACAGGCACATACCACCTTGCCTGGCTTGTACAGCCAGTTTTGAAGACAGTTTAGCAGTTTCTTGCAAAAATAAATATAGTCTCATGAAATAATACAACAGTATTCCTAGGTAGTTACCCAAATGAGTAGAAATACATGTCCACAAGAAGGCATGAATACAAATATTTATGGCAGCTTTATTCCATAATTACCAACAATTGGAAACCAACAATATGCTTTTCACCAGGTGAATGGATAAACTGGTACATCAGACAATGGATTATACAATGATAAGTGAGCTATCAAGTTCCACCAAAACACTGAAGAACTTAAATGCATATTGCTAAATGAAAGACACCAGTTTGAAAATACTATATACTGTATGATTCTAACTTTATAGAATTCTGGAAAGAATAAAATCATAGTCAGTAAAAAGGTCAGTGGTTGCCAAGATTTGGCAGGGGTGGGATATGGTATGGTGGAAAGGTGAATAGGTACAATAGGAGACTTTTAGGAAAGTGAATGTATTCTGTATGACACTGTAATGGTGGATTACTGGGTAAAATATAGTAGAATTGTACCACACAAAGAATGTACCTTTTGTAACAAACTGGATGGAACTGGAGACTATTTTTCAAAGTGAAGTATCACAAGAATGGAAAAATAAACACCTCATATACTCAATATTAAGTTGAAACTAATCAATAAACATTTATGTGCACATATAGAAATAAAATCTGATAACAATCAAGTAGGTGGAATGGGGGAGAAGAGGATGGGTAAATTCACACCTAACAGGTATAACGGACACTATCTGGGTGATGGGGATGCTTAGAAATTTCACTCAAACTGTACAAAATCAATTTATGTAACCAAAACATTTGTACCCCCACAATACTCTGAAATAAAATTTTAAAAAAATGAGTGGACTATAAAGTAAACTGTAGACTTTAACAATAATGTACGAACATTAGTCCATTAATTATAATAAATATACTACACTTTTGCATAATATCAATAACAGTGGAAACTGGGGAGGACTATGTGTGTGGCTGGGAGTGGGAGTATATGAGAATTCTGCACTTACTGCTGAATTTCTCTCTAAACCTAGAACTACTCTAAAGAGTATAATCTATTAATTTAAATTAAAAAGAACAAAAACATATATTATTTTTTTCTTTTTTTGAGACACAGCCCTACTCTGTCACTTTTGTTAGAATGCAGAAAGTAGCCTCATCATAGCTCACAGCAATCTCAAACTCCTAGGCTTAAGTAATCCTCCTCCCTCGGCCTTCTGAGTAGCTGGGATTACAAGCACATGACACCATGTCAGCTACGTTTTTCTATTTTTAATAGAGTTCTTAGGCCTCAAAGTACAAACAGGCTTGTGGAGAGCAGGCCCACACCTCCAGGGAGGAGGCAACCTGTAAAGGCATCTCTCTTGCCAGCAATGGCTTATGCTGCAACCCTGGAGGCGAGAGCCTCAGCAAGCAAATGCAGGAGCTTCAGCAGATGCAGTGGCAGTGGGCAACAGCTCTGGCAACACTGCAGCTGCTGCACACAGTCTCTCCCACCTTCAGGGCTGTTGCGCCTATGGGAAAAGACATGCCATCTCAGCCCCCAGCTTCCCTCTTTCATTTTTGGGGGAGACGTGCTGCCTCAGCCCCCACCTCTCTCACTGACAGGGCAGAGCAACTGGACCTAGGAGGAGACTACGAACCTGGTCCCTAGCTGCTCTCCCTGCCTGGTAGGGCCAGAGAGGGCCTGGGAGAAGACATATTGGCCCAGCCCCAGCTTCTCTCCTTGACAGACAGAAGACGAGGGAGTGGGGTTTGGGGAATCAAGTTACTGGCTAGGGGCTGTTCCCTGTCCCTAGTCAGAACAGACAGTGAGAAGATCTCCTAAAGAACTTACACAGACCTCAGCCCACTAGACTCATTATCATGTAATTAAACTTGCAAATTTCAACCCCCATATGTTTCTGCATAAGGAGGGAGGACAGATGCATATTAAGAAGTTTTGTTGTATAACATCAAGCTGTAGTCACCCTCAAAGAGGGAGACAATAGCTAATCCTGCTGGGGGAAAGGCAGGATAAAGCAGGTAATTTTAGTTAGCCTATAAAAGACGATGTGTGTTCAGACTCAGAGCCTCTTCTCCACTCACAGGAAGGGACTCATCTCATTTGAGATGTATTTTCCCTGTAGTTTGTGTACTTTTGTTCTACAATAAATGTATGTTGCCGGAGATCACTTTGTGTCTGTGATCATTTCGTCATCATCATCAGCTAGGCACCAGTGCTCATTGTTTACACTGGGAGCCAAGAACCAGGGAAGAACCAAGAAACCTGTCTCTCCAGAGGGACCTAACAGACTGGGGGTCTTCCTCTTGCTCAGGCTGGCCTCAAACTCCTGACCTCAAGAAATCTTCCCACCTCAGCCTCCCAGAGTTCTAGGATCACAGGCATGAGCCACTATACCCAGACTAGAAAGAATATTCTTATTTGCAAAAAAACACTCTTAAAAATGCAATAAAAGTGGTGGCACCCATAGCTCAGGGGGTAGGGCGCCGGCTACATACACCCAGGCTGGCGGGTTTGAACCCAGCCTGGGCCAGCTAAAACAACAATGACAACTGCAACAACAAAAATAGCTGTGTGTTATGACAGGTGTCTGTAGCCCCAGCTACTTGGGAGACTGAGGCAAGAGAATTGCCCAAGAGTATGAGGTTGCTGTGAGCTATGACACCACAGCCTCTACCCAGGGTGAGAGCTTGAGACTTGGTCTCAAAAAATATATATATACAATAAAAGTTACACAGCCTCTATCTATAAAAATATATAAAAGTACATACTCTTAAAATCGTGCATACAATTTCATAAGGTTCATAGTCTTCCAAAGCCCACTCATGTTCTCTATCCATGAACCCCCATATTTATCATTTCTAAGTTAAAGCAACCAAAATATGAATTTCTTCTTTTTATTTCCTAAAATTTTAACTTTTAATTCTTTTTTTTTTTTTTTTTGAGACAGAATCTCATTATGTAGCCCTTGGTAGAGTGCTGCAACATCACAGCTCACAGCAACCTCCAATCTTGGGCTTAAGCCATTCTCCTGCCCCAGCCTCCCAAGTAGCTGGGACCAGGTGCCTGCCACAATGCCCAGCTATTTTTTTGTTGCAGTTGTCACCATTGTCTAGCTAGCCCTGGCTGGGTTTGAACCCGCCAACCTGGGTGTATGTGGCCAGCACCCTACCCACTGAGCTATAGGCACCACCCTAAAATTTTAACTTTTATAATTGACAAATTTACAACTTCAAAATATTAATTTGACTCCTTCTAGCTTTGAACAAAGCAATTAATCCCTTTAAAAAAAAGTTTGTTTTTTTGAGACAGAATCTCACTTTGTCATCCCAGTAGCGTGACATAGTGCCATAGCTCACAGCAATCTTAGACTCTTAGACTCAAGCGATTCTCTTGCTTCAGCCTCCTGACTAGCTGGAACTACAGGCACTCACCACAACACCCAACTATTTTCAGAGACAGGGTCTTGCTCTATCTCAGGCTGGTCTTAAACTTGTGAGCTTAGCTGATCTGCCCGCCTCAGCCTTAAATACTTATTTCCTTCAAGCTAAATGATGTTATATTTCCAATCATAATTTACCTATTCCATCACTTAAAGATTATCAAGTTTAGATAATAAAATTTAAAAATAATTAAATTGCTATATTTTAAAATTCAGAATTATCCACCAGATTTATTCACTACTAAATCACCTCTACTTCACTAAATAAATTTCACAGGTGGAAACAAAATCTTACCTGCAAAATAGGAAAAGTAGCAGTAGTGATGCCCATTCTGTGTAAATTTAAGAGCATTTCATTTCCACTCCATATTTTACAAGATGATTCGTAATCCCGTTCTATAAGATGTTCAGAATTTTCTTCTAACCAACTGGAATGAAATAATACAATTTCATCAGCTAGTATCGTCCTTAAATATGCTATTTCAACAGAAGAAGAGAATTGTCATTGCTGTTGTCATTTATTTGTATTCCTTGAAACTCTTAGAGGACACAAAGGTGGATTAATTAGGATATCTTTAAAAAATAATGAATGTCTTATAAATAAGACAACTATTTAATAGCTAAAAAGTAAGCTTATAATGTTATAAATAATGTTAGAGTGATAAGCAGAAATCAGATCATCTTGAGTCAGAATAAGAAATTTGGATTCTATTCAAAGTGCAATAGAATGTTTTAAATAGAGAGTTTTAAATAATTAAAACACAATTCTGGCATCCAAGCCAGAATGGATTGTAAGAGAAAAACAAGAGTGAAAGCAGAGACCTGTCAGAAGGCTATTACAGTATTCCAGTTGAGAGATGATTCTAGGATGACATCTCTGTGGAAAGTGAAAAAAACAGATGAATTTAGGATGTACTGTGCAGGTGGCATCTATAAGACTTACTGATGAATTACATGAGGTGAGGCAGTAATCAAGGATACTATTTAGATTTTTTTTAATTTGAGGAACTAGTAAATACTGTTTCCTTAGATGAGGAAGACCAGGGCTGGGGGAAACAGTTTTGTTTGGGTATAAAGTTGCAAAGTTTACTTGATATCTAAACAGAGAAATAAAGCAGATTGTTGAATATATGAGAGTAGCATTCCAGGGAGAAGCTGAGGCTCCAGAAAAGGAATCAAGCTTCACCCAGTACTATAGATTATGTTCTAAGCTACAGTACTGGATTATATAATTTGGGGAAAATGCAGAGCTAGAAATTAGGTCCGAGAACAAGCTGCTGAGGTATTCTAACATTTAGACATCAACAAGAATAAGAATTATCAAAAGAAATTGAGAAAGAACAGATTGTGAGAAGGAGAAAACTAGAGATGTCACAAAGAAGTGAAGACAAAAATGCTTTTCAGGTTCAGGGATGGCAGTTTATACGTGTAATCCTAGCACTCTGGGAAGATCACTTTAGGTCAGAAGTTTGAGACCAGCCTGAACAAGAGCAAGACCTCATCTCTACTAAAAATAGAAAAATCAGCCAGGTGTTGTGACAGGCACCTAAACTCCCACTTACTTGGGAAGCTAAGCAGGAGAATCATTTGAGCCCAGGAGGCTGAAATTGCTGTGAGCTAGGCTGACACTACGGCTCTCTAGCCTGGACAATAGAGTGAGGCCTAGTCTCAAAAGAAAAAAAAAGGCTTCTCAAAGGTGCTCAATGGGAATATCCAACATTGCTGAGAGATTAAGAAACAAAATTAGCCAAAGTGGCTCACACCTGTAACCCCAGCACTCTGGGAGGCCAAAGTGGGTGGATCACCTAAGTTCACCACTTCGAGACCATTCTGAGCTAGAGGGAGAGACTCACGTCTAAAAATAGCCGGGCATTGTGGCAGGCACCTGGCAGGCTCAGCTAGTCAGGTGGCTGAGACAAGAGAATCGCTTGAGCCCCAAAGTCTGAGGTTGCTGTGAGCTATGATGCCAGAGCACTCTAACAGGGGCAACAAAGTGAGATTCTGTCTCAAAAAAAAGAAAAAAGAGGGCGGCGCCTGTGGCTCATCGAGTAGGGCACCGGCCCCATATACCGAAGGTGGCGGGTTCAAACCCGGCCTCGGCCGAACTGCAAAACAGAAAAATAGCCGGGTGTTGTGGAGGGCGCCTGTAGTCCCAGCTACTCGAGGCTGAGGCAAGAGAATCGCCTAAGCCCAGGAGTTGGAGGTTGCTGTGAGCTGTGTAACACCACGGCACTCTACCAAGGGTGATGAAGTGAGACTCTGTTTCTACCAAAAAAAAAAAAGAAAGAAAATAAATCTTTGTTTTGACACTATAGAGATAATTGATAGCCTTAATAAAGATAGTTTCAGTAGAAGCACACAAACAATAACACTGATAGGATGGATAAAGGAAAAATATAAAGTGAGAAAGTAGAATTAGCAACTAGAAAGAACTTTCAACAAATTATACTGTGAAATAAGAATTGCAAAATTCAACACATCAAAAATATTACAATGAAAGCCTCAAGCAGATAGCGTAAGAGGGTAGAAAGTATTCAAAACTCTTTCTATAGGCCAGGTGTGGTGGCTCATAGCTGTAAGTGCTCCTAGCATTCTGGGAGGCCAAGGTAGGTGGAAGGCCTGAGCTCACAAGTTCAAGGCCAACCTGAGCCAGAGCAAAACCTCATCTCTAAAATTAGCTGGGCATTGTGGCAGGCGCCAGTGTCAGCCGTAGTGTCAGCCCAGTCCCAGCCACTTGGGAGGCTGAGGCAAGAGAATTGTTTAAGCCCTAGAGTTTAAGGTTGCTATGAACTATGATGCCACAGCACTCTACCAAGGGCAACGAAGTGAGACTCTGTCTCAAAAAAAAAAAAAAAAAAAAAACCCCAAAACAAAACTCTTTCTATAGGCAAAGAATTAATTCCCTAACTATTTAGGTGATAGGTATACTAAAAGCCCTAACTTCACCTCTATACATAGTACAATTCAACCATGTAAAAAAAAGACATTCATATCCCCTAAATCTATTGAAATTTAAAAATTCACTAATATATAAAGCGCTTCTGTAAATCAATAAGAAAAAGAATTACCACAAGAACAAAAAAAGGAGACAGATGTCCACAGGTAGTCGACACAAGACAAAATATAAATGGCCCCGAAAGAGGCTTCATTTCACTCATATTAAGAGATATGTAAATGAAAATTACACTAGGATACTGCTTTTCACTTAGCAGGCTAGGAAAAAACAACTTTTATTCTCTCATACATTGATGGTAGAAGGATACATTACTCCCACACTAATCAATCTATTGTGCAAATTTTAGCAATATCTATCAAAATTACAAATACATCTATGCTTTGACCCAACAATTCCACTTACAAAATTTTCCTACAGATATATTTGAATACATATAAAATGGTATATATTCAAAGGTAGTCCTATAGCAGTGTAATAATAAAATACTAGAAACAGCTCCCTTTATTAATGAGAGGCTAGTTAAGTAAATTATTGTACATCTAGCCAAAGAAATTCTACGCAAGCATTTTTTAAAATTGAAAAAACTCTCTAGATTATAATATGGAATGATCTCCAAAACATACTATTAAGTGAAAAGAACAAGTTACAGAAAAACATAAGGTATAGTGTGCTACCATTTGGACAAAAGACAAGGGACAAGAGAATATGTCTATGTGTGTAAACATGAGCTGAATGAGAAACTTATTTAGGAAAACAGAAACTTAGCAGATCAGGGACAGGGGAGGGTGGAGGGTTTTCCTAGATAAATTTGTATACGTTTTATGTTCAAACCATGAGACTGTACAATATTCAAATTTTTAAGAAGTACACAGTGAAGCAAACAGAAAAATTCAGCAATAAATGGAAAGTCAGGGGAGGTTTTTTCTCAGATAACAACTTAATGTCTAATAAAAGGAAAATTATAAAATGTAAATTTTAATGAAATTAGTACCAAATATATTATTTAGAGTATGGAAATCTTGGCTCATAAAACCTGTCAAGATTCGGCACCCGTAGCACAGTGGGTACAGCGTCAGCCACATACACAGGCTGGAGTGTTCAAACCCAGCCTAGGCCTGCTAAACAACAATGACAACTACAACAAAAATTAGCCAGGCATTGTGGCAGGAGCCTGTAGTGCCAACTACTTGGGAGGCTGAGGCAAGAGCATCGCTTAAGCCCAAGAGATAGAGGTTGCTGTGAGCTGTGACACCACGGCACTCTACCGAGGATGACATAATGAGACTCTTTCCCCCCCCAAAAAATAAAATAAAATAAAACCCCTCAAACTAGAATCCTACCTAAATGGGAACATAAAGCAATAAAGTAAAGCCATGATCCAGAATTTAAAAATACGTTAATTAAAGTTATGTTTTGCTTCTATTCCATGTCCTTTGGGACTGTTACAGTATCCTGCTAAATTAGGAATAAGATTCACAATTATTAAAATCAATTATATTCATTACATTCTTTTGGACAAGATAAAAGGTTGGACTAGCTTTTTCTTAAGAACAACCTATTTCCCAAGTAGCCTGGTTAATCATAGCTTAATAATCTTAAAATACTCCAGTCATGTTTTTAATATTAAAGACAACACAAATACACTGACAAAAAAATATTCTTACTTAATGAGGCTGTAGCACACAGCTCGTAGGGGCTCATGGTCTTTCTTCCGTATATTATTGTTAACCAAACTATCTAGTTCATCTCGAGCAAACCGAAGCTGAACTTCTGTCACACTGTAACTTGCTGATTCCCGAGCACAGTCCTCAATGTTATGGGCTTCATCTAAAATGACAACCTGCTCTTTCAAATTTAAATCCATCTATAAGATAAAAGAATTTTCCTGTAAAACATTTGGCAAAATGAATTTAACAATAGCAGGCAAGGTATTTCATATAAAATTCACACTATAAGCTGATATTGCAAGCACAATTACATAAGCAACCCATTCTCATTCTTAAATGAAACCTCTGAAACACTAAGGCTAACCAATATCAGCTCTGTATTACAAAGTTTGCCACTTTATACTCAGAAAATACTTCATAGACCTATCAATGAAAAAAATATGTGTTAAGTGAGCTGGCTACAAAAAAGGATAGTAAATTCCCCTTAAAGGAGTTTCCAAAATAATTTTTTTTTTCTTGAGACAAAGTCTCACTCTGTCATCCTGGGGTTGAGGACTGTGGCATCATCACAGCTCATAGAAACCTCAAACCCATGGGTTCATGTGATCCTCCTACCTCAGCCTTCAGCGTAGCTGGGACTACAGGCCCCTGCCACAACACCTGGCTAATTTTTCTATTTTTAGTAAAGACAGTGTTTCACTTTTTTATTATTTTTATTTTTTGAGACAGAGTCTCACTATGCGCCCTCGGTAGATGCCATGGCATCACAGTTCACAGCAACCTCAACTCTTGGGTTTAAGTGATTGTCTTGCCTCAGCCTCCCAAGTAGCTGGGACTACAGGCATCTGCCACAATGCCCGGATATTTTTTGGTTGCAACTGTCACTGCTGTTTAGCAGGCCTGGGCCAGGCTCAAACCCGCCAGCCTCGGTGCATGTGGCTGGCACCCTACTCAGTGAGCTATGGGCCCCAAGCTAGTGTTTCACTCTTGTTTAGCCTAGTCTCTAAATCCTGAGTTCAAGCAATTCACCTGTCTCGGCCTCCCAGAATATTAGGATATTATAGGCATGAGCCCCCATGAAGGCCCTAAATAATTTTTAAAACAAGAGTATAAAACCTTGGAAAGTAAAATAAGAACACAAGATTTAAATGACTCTTAAAATACTAACACAATGTAGTATGTACTTATTTTCTTTTAATCTGTTCTGCAATCCTTCATTTTGAGAATTAGTCTTCCTCAACTCCTGTATGATGCTAGCAGGACTATTAATTTGTGAATCAAAGGACGTCACCACTTTCACAACAGAGGTAACACTCATAACCCAGGCTTATCAGTTAAATACAGTACTCCATCTCTCTGTCATCACAGTGACTGTCATTCAGGAATAGATACACAATCCAAGCTAAGCCAGGCAGAATAATTTAGGGGGACTAATATATGAAAGCATGTTCTTTTCTCCAGTTTAGTTAGATGTTTGTGGTTATCTTTATTCCCACAAGAAAAAAGCTTGCCTGAGAATAAAGCCATCACTATGAAGAGAGGGTCAAGTATTTTTCCTTGAACTCTTTTTAAGTTGGGTTTGTATCACTTGCAATTGAAAGAGTCCCGACTCAGCACTTGGGAGGCCGAGGCAGGTGGATTGCCTGAGCTCACAGATTTGAGACCAGCCTGAGCCAGAATGAGACCTTGTCTCTAAAAATAGTCGGGTATCGTGGCAGGTGCCTGTAGTCCCAGCTATTTGGGAGGCTGAGGCAAGAGAATCACTTAAGCCCAAGAGTTAGAGGTTGCTATGAGCTGTGACGCCACGGCATTCTACCGAGGGCAATATAGTGAGACTCTGTCTCGATAAAAAAAAAAGAAAGAAAGAAATAGAAAGCTAAGATGAACTATGCAGTCAGACCTGAAAAGAAAACAAAAACTGACCATACCAAGTTAGAACTTTTCATCTTACACTGTAACAACTACATATCTTTAAGAACCAGACAAATAAATGCAAATGATACATCTGAAGTTTACCTCTCAGGCTCAGAAAGTCTAATTCACATAGTATGCATATTCTCTCAACATAAGTTCTTCAAAACATAGCTTTTTCTGGCTTGGTGACCATAGCTCAGTGGTTAGGATGCCGGCCACACGCACCAGGGCTGGTGGGTTTGAACCTGTCCCAGGCCTGCTAAACAACAATGACAACAATAATAAAAAAAATAGCCGGGCATTGTGTCGGGCGCCTGTAGTGCCAGCTACTCAGGAGGCTGAGGCAAGAGAATCCCCTAAGCCCAAGAGTTAGAGGTTGCTGTGAGATGTGACGCCACAGCACTCTACCAAGGGAGACAAAGTGAGACTCTGTCTCAAAAAAAAAAAAAAAAGAAAAGAAAAGAAAAGAAAAAGAAAAAAAAAAACATAGCTTTTTCAGAGAAATGTTTTTGTTTATTTATTTATTTATTTTTAGAGATGAGCTTCCACTATGTCACCCAGGCTGGAGTACAGCAGTGCAATTGCAGCTCACTCTAACTCTAAACTTCTGGGTTCAGAGGTAATCCTTCTACCTCAGCCTCCTGCATAGTTAGGGCTACAGATGAGAGCCATCACAGCCAGCTAATTTTTCGTGTGTGTGTGTGTAAGAGAGAGAGAGAGAAAATGTGTGTGTGTGTGTATGAAATAGGGTCTCACTACGTTGCCTGGGCTGGTCCCAACTCCTGGGCTCAAGCAACCCTCTCCCCTCAGCCTCCTGACGTTGCCTGGGCTGGTCCCAACTCCTGGGCTCAAGCAACCCTCCCCCCTCAGCCTCCTGAGCACCAGCAACTACATGGATGCGCCACTGCCTGCCTATAGAAAAATATTTTTAAATAGTTCTTTTTAACTACTCATAAATGAAATGGTGATGGCTATACATGGGTTCCAAATGAAGATAATTTTGTTCCCCAAGAGACATTTGGCAATTTCTGGAAACATTCTTAATGGTCACAACTGTGAAGGTGCTACTAGTATTTAGAAACAAAGGCCAGGGAGGTCAGTAAACATCCTACAATGCACAAGACAGCCCACCACAACAAAGAGTTATCCAACCCCAAATATCATTACTGCCAAGGCTGAGAAACTCTGCTATAATCCCACTTGTTTAAAATTGCTTGTTATTTTGGAAATTAAAATGACTAGGTCTAAAATTCAGTTTTTAATGCACTTTAAGATATTATTCAGTACTTTGAGGTTTACGCAAATTTATTTACAAAAGTTAAAGCAAAAAAATTAACACATTAAAACATCTAAAAGCTTTATATTCAACATTTATATCACAATAAGTAGGAAAAAAGTTATTCTAATTTTTACATATATACTTACACTTTCTCTTATTTGTGCATCTAGAAGATAGTTGTAGGGACAAAATATTATGTCAGCATCTTCTATTAGTTCTCGAGCCGTGTAGTAAGGACAGGCCTTTAGTTTCTTTCCCAGACTGACAAGTTCCTCTATATCCCAGGCTTCGGACATCCCTTGGAGAGTCCGCAGTGTGTATTGATCACTAATTTTATGAACACCATGATAAAAATAGCAGGATTTTCCCTAAAAACAAATGTACATAACTGAAATGTGATCCAATATTGGAATAGAAGGCATAAAACCAGTTCATCTCAGAATTTTAGAAATTTTAAAGCCATAAAACTCAGATTTTACAGAGAAAACAGGTAACACCATATCTAAATCACAATCATTTTAAAGAATCTCTATTAGTTGACTTAGATAGAATTCCAGATTAGTAGAGCTCCAGATTCCTTAAATTGAGAAAAATATTTTTAAAATATGTTGTAGCTTTGTTCTGATTAAAGTGATGTTAGGCATAAAATATTTCTGGAAGAATACATAGAACAATGGTATCACTGGTTATTTCCAAGGATGAGAACTAAGTGACTTGGTTAGTGGAGGAGGAGAGATTTTTCTTTCATCCTTTTGTACTTTTTCAATTTTGGACCATGTGACAGTATTGTTTATTCAAATATAAATAAGGAAGGAAGGTAGGTGAGAAGGTTGGAACCTGGTGGAGGGAAACTCAGAAAATACAAAAGAGTACTCCCCCAAATCCCCTAAATTTTCAATAATTCCATCACACAAATAATATACTATTAACATGTTAATTTATTTCATTTCCTATTTCATGTGTTACACAGGATATTTCTACAATGTGAGTCAACATTAAAATACTGAGAACAGGACGGTGCCTGTGGCTCAGTGAGTAGGGCGCCGGCCCCATATACTGAGGGTGGCAGGTTTGAACACAACTTTGGCCAAACTGCAACCAAAAACTAAAATAAAATAAAATACTGAGAACAAAGTAAATATTCCCTAGACATTGAAGAGTACTAACAATCTAGCCACAATAAACATTTTTATTCTTTATCTTACTCTACTAACGAGGATATAAAACTAGATTCATTTAGTTTTACTCTATTTTATTAAAAAATCCTATCAGGAAAAACTTCTCATATCACTTTTTTTTAATTGCTGCTCAGATATGTACACTGAAATAATGTGCCATAGCTGATTAATGGTTATCTTATCACTGGGCATTTAGACTATAACCAATTTCTGCCTTATAAATAATACTGCAGTGAACATTCTTATGCCAATTTCTAAACATTTTCTTAGTGTACATTTTTAGAAATGGTATTTTCATGCTTCTTGAAAATACATAATAACCAAAGTATTCCCCAGAAACTAAGTATAAACCATTTTGCATTATCCTTTTCCCACCTCCTTATCAATAGTAACATCTTTTATTGTGTTTTATCTTTTTAAAAGGTGACAAATAGAATCTTGCCTTGATTTGTATTTTTTAGAGTTCCTAGCAAAGTTTAAAACAGTATGTTAAATTTTCTAACAAGGTTTAACAGTGATTTGTATTTCTTCTTTTATGTTATCTACTAATATTCTTTTCCATTCTATTATTAGAAATAAAAAATTTCTTCACATTCATTAATAAAAAAATAAGATTTAGGCTGGGCACAGTGGTTTACACCTGTAATCCTAACACTTAGGGAGGCTAAGGCAGGAAGATTACTTGAGGCCAGGAGTTCAGGACCAGCTTGAGCAAGAGCAAGATCCCTATCTCTATAAAAAAAAAAAAAAAATAGAAAAATTAGCCAGTCATGGTAGCATGTGCCTGTACTCCAAGCTACTTGGAAGGCTGAGGCAGAAGAATTGCTTGAGTCCAAGAATTTAAGGTGCAATAAGCTATGCTGAAGCCACTGGACTCCAGCCTGAATAGCAGAGAGAGACTTTGTCTCAAATAAAAATAAAAAAAGTTGATAAAACCCACTCCTAGCAAGAGTATTTTAGGTGATGGAATTTATTTTTTTGTTTTGTTTTTGTTTTGCAGCTCAGCCAAGGCCAGGGTTTGAACCCGCCACCTTGGGTATATGAGGCTAGTGCCCTACTTGCTGAGCCATAGGCGCCACCCCAAGAGTATTTTATATACTATTAAAAATGTATAAAATATGGCTCGGCGCCCGGAGCAGAGTGGTTACAGAGCCAGCCACATAAACCAAGTCTGGCGGGTTCAAACCTGGCCTAGGCCATGTAACAACAAAAATGACAACTGCAACAAAAAACAGATGGGTGTTGGGGGCGGTAGTCCCAGTCACTTGGGTGGCTGAGGCAAGAGAATCGCTTAAGCCCAAGAGTTGGAAGTTGCTATCAGCTGTGACCACTGGCATGGTGACATGGCACTCTACCGAGGGTGACACAGTGAGACTCTGTCTCAAAAAAAAAAAAAATTAGATTTGCCTATATGCTGATGTGTTAGGCTTTCTAAAGTTAAGTTGTGAGAAAAACAGATGTTGAATAATGTATATATAATGACTAATTTCATGTAAATTGTTTTTAAAGACTACATACACATATAGCAAATTTGTATAGCAAATACTTTTTTTAAATGGTATTATATATATATGTATATATATAAGTTTACAGTGGTTTCCTTGAAGGATTAAGGAGATGAGAGAAGCTAGAGAGAGATTCTCTTTACATTTTATGTGCTTCTATAATTTTGAGTCTTCTAACCACAAGTATTACTTTGCTTTTCCAATTGTCATTTGGGACTATGTGGTAGAACAATGGGCAATTTTATTTCGTTAATTTCATGTATCTACTTTAAAAATGTGATTTTGAAATAAAAACAGTTCTCTTACCAGATTTCTACCCTTAATATGTCAAAAACAACTAAATATGAGATATATAAATTAAATGTCTATATTTTTATCTATGAATTGCCCAAAAGAAGAATTTATGTTTTCAAAACATACATACATCAGTGTGTACCCAGACATTGCTAAAAACCAAGTAAACCATCATAACCTACAAAAGAATCTCAGCAAAACAAAGGACAAGGCACGAACAGCTCAGGACCAATTCTGCTTCAGCTCTGTTTTCAGTCATGTCAAGGAAAACTACATGTTGATCCTCCAAAGTATTACAAATGAAAATTAGGAGGAAAGGGATTCACCTAACTATATTTATTTACTTCATTTTCCGCATTTGCTCATGTGCTTTGTGGAACCTTTACTCTTTTTATCTTTTATACTGTGTCTACTTCCCTATACCTCATTGCCATCTTTCGTTTTTGTTTCTAGTGTAATCAAAGTAGCGATAGACCAGGAGTTAGGAAACCTGGGTTTTGGTTCCTCCTTTCTTGCTAATTACTTGTCTGATTGCGTAAACTTCAGGGCTCATTTTTTAAATATGACTAGGTATCAAAGGAAAGTTGGACCCCAAGCCTTGTTTTTGAGACAGTCTCATTATGTCACCCTCGGTAGAGTGCCATAGTGTCACAGCTCACAGCAACCTCAAACTCTTGGGCTTAAGCGATTCTCTTGCCACAGCTTCCCAAGTAGCTGGGTCTACAGGCACCCGCCATAATGCTTAGATATTTTTTTGTTGCAGTTGTCGTTGTTTAGCAGGCCCAGGCCGGGTTCAAACCCACCAGCCTTGGGGTATGTGGCTGGTGCCTGAACCCCAAATGAGTTTCGGGCGCCAAGCCTTTTAAGATTCCTTCTGACTAACCATACCATCTCTAAAGTTCCTTCCAGTTCTAAAATTCTATGATTTTCAATATTCAGAGTTAGGTGGAGATGTGCCAATTATTTTTCATACAGAATTTGATAGCAACTAAGTTTAATAATTTGACATTCACTATCTCTTCATTCCAAACATCTTCTGTTTTGATGAAAATAGTTCAGATTGTATATGAAACCAGCACATTGTACCCCTTGATTGCACTGTTGGACACAGCTATGATTTAATAATAAAGATAATAATAAAAAAAAACCAAACATCTTCTGTACAATTCTAAAAGCTTATCTTTATAGAAAATGATCACCAAAGTGCCTTCCAAATCTATGATTAAATGATAGTTCTCATTTTAACAAAGTATAAATGTTCTAAAATAATTTTTTTTTAATTGCCATTCTTGGGTCTAGTTAAAATCATTATTTCTTAATTGAAACAAAAATTAACTTTAACAGCTACATGCATACTTTTCCAGAATTAAGAGCACTTTAGTAAAAGAAATAGTGAACAAAAACACATGTGTCCTTTCTGATCAAGCCAAAAAATCAGAAGGTCTACACTTTAAGGGCAGTTAGAATGACACCCCTGTGAATGCTGACAGGAAAACCAGAAAAACTAACCCATTTTAATGGTGAAACACAATCCAGAGAGGAGCCTGTCAACTGAAGCCTTATCGCACTTTTAACTCTTTCATTAAACTGTCAGTTATCTAATTTATCATTTGGCTTTGGTAACTCAGCCATAGTTAAACATAGACACCTATAGTGACTTTGTAATTGGCCCTCATTACAATACCAAATTACTCAGAGGGCTTGGGAACAAGAAAAAGAATGTTCATGTATGCCCATGAGGTAAGCATTTTGAGGCAGAATTAAGTAAGGGCAAATCACAAGCAGTAATATAAATAATATTTTCAATTATTTATAGTACTAATATTCAAAAATAAAATAATTGTTCACTTTAAGACAAACTAAAGTCCAATGAAAAATTCTAAACATTGAAGCCTATTTAATTACTTGCTTTTTTTTTTTTCCATTGAAACAATCTCACTCTTATAGCCTATCAAAGGTTGGAATTCCTTCTGCCTTGACTCTCCATTAGCTGGGACTATGGGTACATACCATCACTTTTAACTTTTTTTTTTTTTTTGTCAAGACTAGGCCTATGTTGTCAGGCCAGTTCTAAATTCCTGGTCTCAAGTGATCCTTCCACCTCAGCCTCCAAAAGTGCTGGGGTTACTGGCAAGCCACTATGCCTGGGCTTTTTATTGTTACATGATTCAAACTTAGAACAATAAAGATCAATTAGAATAACCAGCACTACAGGATTCTAGAAGATCACATAAAATTAGACTACTTGTCTTCAAAACACAATCTTAATCTTTTTAACTGCTTTTACCAATATATGTGTTTTTTCCAAATACATAATAATTTTCCTAATAAGAAAAAGATAAAAATATAATGATAATGACAATGCCAGCAAGTCTTCCTGCATAGGTTATATAGCCAAAAAATAAATTTCAAGCATTTGAGGCCTTCACTATGGAAAAAGATCTACTTAAGCATGAAGTTTATGAAGTTTCACCATGATGACTTTTTTTTCCTTATTACTTTTTGACACTTTACTATTTCATCTCTCCTTAAAGAAAAGCTTTTTAATCTATGGAATGAAGGTATTTCACAATTTCCTCAGTTAGTCGGAAAGAACTTAAATAGAAATAAAAATGACTGTAGATTCAATAGTGTTTTTGATTCAATAATTCTCTATTTTCTTCTTGGCTCTGAACAAGTTACTCAAGTTTTTCCATTGGAACCCCTTACTACTTATACTTTGTAATCTCTTATTTTAATAACCATGAACGTATCTTTTAAATATCCCTAAATATAGCTTAAATAAATTCTCATCTAATAAAAGAAGTCATTAAGGAAAAAAGCATAATACAAAATAATGTATTAGCATTATACGGTAGGAGGTGGTACATCCTGAAAGAAACTCTAGGGGCTGTCTTGCAGTTTTTTGTGTATAGCACCAATTCTGCTTGATAAAATACTAGTGAAAAACAAAGTAACTTTCAAAATATATCAAAATAGCATTGGTCATTTTATATACTATCAATTTATGGTTTACTGAGTTCTAGGTCTAATTTCAACTCTAATTTTAGAGTAAAGTAGTTATACCAGAACACAGACTCTCAAATGCTGTCCAAAAAATTATTTAAAAATCATTTACGTCTTTAGTAAGAAAGACTTCTTTTCTATTTCCACCTAACCAAAACTCAAAATATTCTAAATTCTTTAAAAATTTTCAAAAACGTGATATTTTTAAAGTTAATAATTTAGAATAAGTCTTAAAAGAGAAGTTTGTACTGATAGAATTATAAACAGGATAATTATATTTCTAATTCAGTTTATAAAACACTTGAAAATTTGCTCAGAGAGCCTAAATAAACTATTTTCTTTACAAGTTTTTAAATATGTAAAATATATTTAGACCTTGTAGGCCTAAATCATTTAAACATTTTTTAGCTTCTCATATGACATCCACATTTGATTATTGTTTATTAAAAGAAGGAAGTAAGAAGATACCTGACTACAATGGAAATCAATTTCAAGGAATTAAAAATCTCCAAGTTTTAGGACCAAACCTCATATTTTAAACTTGACTAGAAATTTTCTTATGCTAAAATTATTTCCAAAAAATCAATACTAGCAATTAACTTGATTTTCCTAAGTTATTTGATTTCCACTAGAAATGTATATATGAAAATACTGAACAACTTGAACATTTTCAGCTTTATTGTTTCTCCAAAACAAAATAACGCTACTCACATTTTTTCCATCCAGCAATTCCATGCACTTTTCATTTCTGTTGAAGTTGCCGACTACTTCAGGATGGACACAAGTATGATCCCTGCTGGAAAGAATAGTCATTGGGACCCCTGAGTACGCTGTCCTTCGGAGCTCTTTAGTAATCTGAGCAATCTGCTTGTGTGTACGTGTCCCAAAATATATTTTAGGTATCTTGAATTTTCCCCCATGATCCTTCTTAGTGGTATTTGAAGATTCTTGACTGTTTCCTTGTTTAGTACAACAGCACTTAGAACAGGGGCCAGGGGGCTATAACAAAGGAAAGAAAAGATTACTAGTATCTAAAACTTTTATTTAAAAAAAGTTAGCAAATGTCTCATGGAATCACATTCTACAAGTAATGAATCACAGTGGTCAAAAAGAGAGAAATCTCAAGATATCATAGTATCTAAAACTTGCCATTAAAAATAAAACTACAAATTGCATTTCCAATTGGTCCTTTTTCTCTATTTTAAAAGTTAATAAATGATGTTCCCATATTTATATTCTTTCTAACATAACACTCAAACTTTCTAATTCAAAATATTTTAAGAACATTTTTAAATCACTTCATAAATTATAAAAAATGATAAGACAAAGTAGAGGACAATTTTAATTTTTGCTTAAGTTTCAAATGAACTTATGACATAGTTTAGAGTTGATAGTTTCAAACCAGCATAGCTCATTCAAATATCCCATAATATGCCAATATTTTTCAAAGAATTTTAAATATGGTTTACAAAAAGAATTATCAAGTTGAATCTAAACTATCACTAAAAACAAAAAAAAAAGGGAAGAGAAAGTTCTTCTCTAGCAAATGTATGAAAATGAACGCAAAATAATATTTAATAGTAAAGGCAGGTTGCTTGTTTGGAACAAATATATATCTGAAATTCAATTACCTGTCACAGAATGCAAACCCAACAGTAAAATTATCCAGGACTGCTTTTCCTGGATAATTTCACTCATAGTTCAGTTTCATAATTGGAAGAGTTATATAAATGTCTCCTCACGTAAACTATATAGAACATCATGAATATATTCTAATATTTACCTGATATTCCTCTCTTGTTTTCTAAATTCTCAAATACTAAAAAGGTTTAATGCCGTATGTTAGAACTCACAGGTTTTTAACTACTCCTTTCTAAGCCTCAATTATAACTACACCAAATGAGACAGAAAGAAGACTTAATTTATGGAAATATAGTAAAATGGTTAATTTACAGCAGTAGTTACTGATGGAGAAAAAAGGTAAATAGCATAGTAACTTAAAAATTGTGTACTGGAGAGTTTTAGTTTAGTAGAACAAATACTCTACTTGACTGGAGTTTTTTTTTTTTTTAATTGTAATCAGTAAGATTAGCCTTCGTAAACAAACAGTAAGTCACAGCATGTTACACCACAATACTGGGGGATCAAGCTGTCTTTTAGCCTCAACTCAGTGGAAAAGCAAGTTCAAATTACTCTCAGTCTCTCTCAACCTTGTCCGCCATTAAATATTACAATACATGATAGAATGGATGTAAATGTGACCCTTCTGGAGCTGTCACTCACTGGGATAAAAGGTTCACTGATGTGCCAAATAAACAGTCAGTCAAAGCGGATAAAGTTACAGCCATGCTGGAATTGTTACATTCTCCTATCAGGTTGCCAGTAACAGCAGATTTCATTACAGAGTGCTGCCACATTAAATAGCCAGTTCCAAATATCCTGCCTTCTATATTGAATAATTACTTATTCACTAAAAGGATAAAAAGAAGAATTATGAATGGGGCTCTTGTCAACAGTGAGGCAGGAAACAGCTGACAAGTGGTTTATGTTACATATGTTGCAATATCCAACAATTTATAGTCACACAGAAAATGGAATGCAAATTATATCATTCTATTTATGGCTAAATTCTTCTTGGCCTTTGCAATGATTGCATTAATTAATTAACATACTAAAAGAATTAGGATAACTCTAGGTAGCAGAATTGGTTTACTTTTTATACCTTCCATCTTTTCACTCAGTTACACTATTTTTCTTCCTAATAATAAATTCACTTGAATATTTGAACACTATGGCCCAGTGCATAATTATACATATATCCAAGCAATAGAGTAATCCAATAAAGTGGTCTTTTTTTTTTACGGCTTGGAAAACCTACTTTTTGACATAACACTTTTCAACATCAATTCTACTTAAAAGTTTACCACCTATTCCTTTTAATGCCATTTTTTTTTCTGACCAAAAAATTCAAACCATTTAGAAGTATACAAAATAAATAACCCATGACAAATAATATCCCCTTTAAGGGATAATATTATACAGTTTTATAACCAGATAGTTTGTATGCAAACTTTCTAATTTTTAAAAGAGGTGAATCTGGCACTAAAATTTAAATGAATGTTGTTCTGCTTATCTTAAAAATGTCATACCAGTAGTGTACTAATAAAAGTAAAAGATTAAGATCTAGTTTCAGAAAACTTTTCTTACTAGAGTTGCTTTATTTAGGTACCTTAAGTTTGGTTGTACTCCACAATTCAGAATATTATAAGCCACAGTTAATTTTATATTAAACACCTATAAATACGAGGTAGATTTCTCAAGAAGACAGTTTCAATGGGTAGTTAGGCAAGTAGAGTAGAAGCGAGAAATAAAGAAAGTTGATTCTTTTTCCTTCTCATTATTAAAGAGAAATTATTTACTCAGAAGTGATCTACTATGTTTCCCTTTAAAGGATTTGATACAATTATATTTGAAGACAGAAAAATTGATGAGGCAGTATATACCAGAGCCTTCAAAAAGACATTTATTTAATAACAAAAGAGAATTGCATGTACCAAAATCAGCAACTTGAAATGCAATAAGATCCTGCCTGAACAATAGGACAGGACAGGAAAGGAAAATGCTACCAGAAAATTAGACCAAGGAAGGATTATGATAAAAGTAATGACAGGAGGGCAGAGTATCCAATTAATAGGCTAACTTTATGGCCTTTCTCTAAGACCTTTTGACCTAGGGGGTCTTGAAACAATTAGAGTAATAAAATTAAATAATTTTATATCACTTATTAAATATTTCTTCTGCTAACAAATGATCGTTTTTATCTTTCATAAGGATGCTTTCCTTTCCCTTTTGCTCTTTAAGCGTACAGAGATTACATTAGAAAATTGGAGGACAAATGTAAAAGTATTCATTAACATCCAACATATCTGAAGATCAAAAGACAAAATATAAGGAGTTGGAGTGGGTAAAGAATAAAATCTTATCTGTTGGGTGCAATATACACTACTCTGGTGATGAGCACACTAAAAGATAGCATTATACAATTCATCCAAGTAACAAGAACACTGTACCCGCTAATATTTTGAAATAAAAAATTATTTAAAAAAAATACAAACAAAAAACCCCAAAACACATGGGTTGTCAACTTTAAGACCTGTGAGTGGCTACATTCAATGGCAAAATCAACCTCTTTAAGAGTTGGCTTCCTCTCCATACCTAGAAACTGTTCAGAGCCCTTTTACTTCAACAAGAGGTAAGAAAGTCAAACCTCAAATATATCATCATTTGAAGAGAGAAACAAGAGATAAATGTCGATGTGACAGCTATAATATTTCCACATGCAGGGTTTAATTGTTTAAAAAATACATTTCAAATGCATAATAACCAAAAGGTTCTTAGAAGATCAGCAAGCAAAGATTTTTAGAAAATTTTCCTCCTGTTAATAAATTCTGTGTATTCCTTTTCTTATTCTATTATACACAGACATAGTTAAATTCTCTGAAAGAATGAAGGATTAGAAGATTTGATCTTGAGAGAAAGGCCAACTGTTAAGTCCTTGCCACTATTTCTTTCACAAAGCTATCATTATAAGTTCAAACAGTAACATGCTACAATGTCAACTTCTAAAGTTTCATTAACTATCTCTAAACTTTCCCCACCAACAACAACAAAAAAACCTCTATGCCTCAATACTTGAAAAATAAAGTGAGCATGGTGAATAAATATTTTAAAAAATGAAAAATGATAAAGCAATAGTTAAAATTAATTTCATTGCCAGAAACAAACCATAAATCATAAATCAGGGAACTTTCCAAAAGGAAGCAATAAATTGAATTCTAAAAGCAGGCATAAAAGTGTATATTTGATATGAAAAATAAGTGTATATAAAGAAGTAGAGAGGAAGAGACTGAACAGAAGCTATTTGAATGAAACGGAGGGAAAGCTAGGTCAATGAAACAGTGAGTTGTGGTTTCCATAGCTTTCCACATGTGCATATATTGTCTTTCCAACTACACTAAAAATTCCTTGAAGACAGAAACTATGCCTTACACTTCTTTATATAACTGATTTATTGAGCATGGTGCTTTGCACACAACTGTAACTTAATTTTTTTTCTAATTGATGGACTTCAACTAAATGTTCCTGAATCAACTACTGTACCCATGTATCACATTTTTAAAATCTGACATGTTTAAATGATGCCCCAATTTGAAGTGCTATACACATTTTAGAAAGTTACTTCAAAATCAAACAATTAGCTTTTAAAAGAAAAAGTATAGGAGAATTTGTTATTTTTCAAGGACAAAAAGAAAAATCACCATATGCTATATCTGCGTCACTTTAGTTGTGAGTGACAAACACATATCCTGATATGTTCATTATTAATAATAATGACCATTTATTAAGGCTATCCCAGTGCTAAGCACTTTTCATGTACTATCTCATTTCATTCACTCATTCTTTCAAGAAACATTAGAATGCTTGATATACTGAGCCACATAGAAGACAATGACAAGGGCTGCCTCATTTCAGCAAAGAGTGCTTTACACTTTTTATTGCTCTACAAAGCATAGTTTCTGGAAATTATCAATTATCAGTATCACTCATAAATTAAGGAATTGCTTGAAGTTAGTTCCAAGTCCATTATTTTCTGAATGTAATTACAAAATATTCTTAAGGGTAAACTATAAACTTTACTTCATAAAAATTACTTATACTTACTAGCTGACATTTAAATCAAATATTTCTAACAAGATCCATGTTCTATTCCGCGAGGGAAAAAAAAAACAAAAATTTTCACTTAAAAGACTCACAGAGCAAGAGTCAGAAAACCTTTTTTTTTGTAAAGGCCGGAGAGTAGATATTTTAGGCTTTGTGGGCTATGTTACTACATAAAAATTATCTTTTATGATTCAAATGTAGGGAAGGATTTCTCAAAACAATAAACCAAGATGGCTGAAAATACAACTTCATTAACATGCAAAATACTTCTATTTAAAAAGACATCTTCTACAACAAGCATCACATATACTCAGTACTTAATTAGAAGCAGTAGTTTAGGCTCGGCGCCTGTGGCTCAATGGGCTAAGGTGCCAGCCACGTACACCTGAGCTGGCGGGTTCGAATCCAGCCTAGGCCCGCCAAACAACAATGACGGCTGCAACCAAAAAATGGCCAGGTGTTCTGGTGGGCGCCTATAGTCCCAGCTACTTGGGAGGCAGAGACAAGAGACTCGCTTGAGCCCAGGAATTGGAGGTTGCTGTGAGCTGTGATGCCATAGCATTCTATCCAGGGTGACAGCTTGAGGCTCTGTCTCAAAAAAAAAAAAGCAGTAGTTTAGCAACTACATGCTCATGTGAGAGAACAACTCAATTAAATTCAAGTATGGGGAAAGGGACTGAGTATATTACATGGGCATATTCCTACCCTATGAGTATATTACATGGACATATTGCACACTTCCTGGGTAAAGGACACAACTACAACTCAGACTTAAAGTTTTACTAAAGCAAACTGTGTAACCTAAAAATACGTACCCCCATATTAATTGGAATTTTTTTTTTAAAAAAAGACATCTTTCTAATAAAATAAAAATTAAAAAAGGTAAAAAGGCAGCCCATTCTTTGAGAAGTTATTTGCAATGCATAAAAGCAACTGAGCGTCTGTGTAGTGGCTCACCCCTGGAATACTAGCACTCGTGGAAGCCAAGGCAGAGACTAGCCTGAGCAAGAGGTCGACCCCATCTCTACTAAAAATAAAAAAAATTAGCCAGGTCCCAGCTACTCCAGAGGCTGAGCCAGGCGGATTGCTCCAGCCCAGGAGTTTGAGGTTACCTGTGAGATAGACTGAAGCCACTACATCAGTCTCTAGCCTCAGACTGTGTCTCAAAAGATATTATATATATAAACTGAGGGTCAGTCTCCATAACATATAAACTTAAATCTATTTTTAAAAGACAAACCCTATAAAAAGCCAAGAACAGACAAACCACAGGAAAGAAAAGCTGAAAACCTAATAAATATCTGAAAAGATGTGCAAACTAATACTCAACTTCATTGGTAATTAGGAAAATGCAAATTAAAACCATAATTAGATTTCATTTTGCATTCACCAGATTGGGTATTGGAAAGAATATGAAACAACTTCATAAACTACTGATTTGAGTATAAATTTGCATATACATATTGGAGAGCAAACTGGTGATCCGTATGAAATCAAAGATACATATACCCGTTGACCCAGCCTGACACTGTTAAGTATACATGCTAGAGAAAGTCTTGCACATTAAGAGAGATACAAGAGGAACATAAATTGCAGCAAGCTAAGTATATCAACAGAATGGATAAATAAATTGTAAGGCTTTTTCTAGCTAATGGAAAAATATATAAAATGAAAAATATGAACCAGAGTTGCATATGTTAACATAAATATGGAAAAAAGAATGCTGAGCCAATTGAGTATAACTTAAATAAAATTTTACTCTCCCCATAAAAGTCCAAATAAATTGATGATAGAAATAGAAAAAGTTTAGCTTGAAAATGAGGAATTGCTATTATGGTAGATAATTCTTATAGCTAAGAATTATCATGAACAGCATACCTGAAAAATTCTAGAAATGCCACAAAAGAAACATAACACAGCAAATTATACTCCATTCTGGCTTCATCTCAGTTATTTAATGCCTAAAAAAAAAGCTTTCATCACAACCCCTCCTCACCAAAGTTTTCAACCTAATTTACTAGGAAATAGATTATTCAGTTAGGGTTCAGACTATTACAGAGGGTTTCCGATCACCCAAAATGACAGAAACTATTTTGTATGCATTTCTGGAAAGTGAATCTATAACTTTCATCAAATGCTCAAAGGGGATTGTGCCTAATTTGAATAAGAATTTTATTCCAAAATTTATGCCTGGAAATAAAATGGAAATAGCATTTTCTTTACAACCAACTTGGCCAGACATTTGTTCTGTAAAGGGATAAATAAGTTGATAGTCAAAAGAAGGTAATTTTTTTTTTTTTTGGAGACACAGCCTCAAGCTGTCACCCTGGATAGAGTACTGTGTCATCACAGCTCACAGAATCCTCCAATTCCTGGGCTCAAGCGAGTCTCCTGCCTCTGCCTCCCAAGTAGCTGGGACTACAGGCGCCCACCACAATGCCCGGCCATTTTTTGGTTGTAGCTGTCATTGTTGTTTGGCGGGCCCGGGCTGGATTCGAATCCACCAGCTCAGGTGTACGTAGCTGGCGCTTTAGCCCACTGAGCCACAGGTGCCGATCCAAAAGAAAGATAATTTTATAAAGGATCTTCCACAGCTTATAAACTCATCTCTATTTAAATGTTTGTTAATCACCTAACATTAACTTAAGGCTAAATATTTAGATAGTTCACTAATATATTTTTTAAACTCCATTTTACAGATAAATCTAAAAGAGTTCTTCAAGTTGCTACAAAATACACAATAAATTTGTGAAGTTAAAATTCATAATCTTAAACCAAAGCTTTAACAGAATCATTTTCATCTACCATTTAACTGAACAAAAAAGCAAAATAGTGCCCCTTTTTAATTTCAAAAAGTCATGTACATAAAATGCTAATGACAAAAGGACAATGAACACAGAATTACACCATCTTTGAGATGTAAAAAAGAGGATTTATTATTAATCTTTATCGACAATTTGCTGTTGTCCGAGCCATCTAAAAAGGTACTGAATGCCTGTTGTGCAAAATCACACATAAGCACATACTCTAGTAAGATAGCAAAAGTGACCTAACTATACCTTTTCAAGTATTCCTTTTTAAAAAATTCAAATAGTAGTACTCTACTGCCAGTTTCATGATTAAACTGCACAAAGCAGCTGTTTATCCACTTGCAGCAACCAGCAGGTGAACCTCATTCAATATTTATCACAGGCTTTCACAGATCACTGCTAACCAAGCAAACGTTTTAATTAAGCTGGAACATGCTTCAAAGAGCTTATTCAAGATGTCAATCAGCAGGTAAGGGATCAGATACAGTGTCAGGTGAGAGTGTGTAATACAAATCCACAACTTTCTTCATCCCATCGCTGTAAATTAGCCTGCTCTAAAGTTCAGACTCTGATTATAACAGACTGCCAGTCTCCTGGAATGTGTAACTGAAGTCACTCAAATTCTATTGTGAAGGTTGTAAGCAATATGTTAAACTGCAATGGGCTAGCACATTAAGACAGATCCTTTTCACGGTTGTTTTTTGATACCATAAGTGTTTGTTACCCTACTCTCCACTTACTGTTTACTTTCTTGCCTGGTGTAAATGGGAATTCCTTAACACAGTTGCCCCAGTTTCTGAAAAGTCTTTGTTTCGGCAGAATTAATATGAATTCTCACTTTAAGAACTGGACATCACAAGGATGACCAGCCTGCTATAAAGCAAAAATTCTCCTGATACAATACCACTTTACACAGATTAGATTATAACAGTAAATCTCGAAGTAGTGATGAGTCCTACTGACCAACTTAAAGAAAATACCTGGGTCCTGGTTGTTTCTAACAAAAAAAGGGAAAAGGAACAAAGACTCAAGGAGAAGGGGAGATGGAAAGCTTTTCCTTACAAAAGAATACCAGCTAAAATTTGTAAATGGAATGATAGAAATATAAAAATCATTTTGCAGCTCCCATATAATAACTGATTCAGGCAAGTTACAGAAATGGATGCTAAAATCTTTGGGTGACAAGTTATTGGGGAACAGGATATCCACATCATCTCAAAGTAACACCCTATAGATGACTCATTAATCACAAAAGGAAAAGATGCCTTTATAATGAAGAGACCTGGTGGTCACCACTTTAGCAAAGTAGTAAAATTTAGTTTCAGCAGCAGAGAGACAAATTGGCATCATATGCTTCCTGATGTAATACAAGAAACATACTTACATGCCCATCTTAAATAAAACTACCTTGTTATTAAACCCAAACAATCAAGACATGAATCAAAAAGAATTTGAAAAATGGGAAACTAGTAAACTATATATTATTTAGTTGGTGAAAACTAATCCAACTGCACTTAGGATATGTGCACTTGCACATTATATTTCAAAAGGGCTTTTAAAAAATTCTATCCCTTGGGATTATAGGTAAATTTTAATTTCTGCTTTATGACATTTTGGTGTTACATTATCTTGAGCAAACCTTTTATTAATGAGAAAACAAAGCTATCCTGTCATCTTCTACATATTAATCAAAATGCTACAAACGAAACTTATACTAAATAGACATTTTTGCTTCCTTCATAGGCATAGAAAATTAAGCAAGTTATTATCAATATACAAGCCTCTAAAAAGCACTACCCACTAAACTTTTCTGTGATGAAAGAATGTTTGATGTCTGCACTATTCACTATACTTGCCATTAGTCACATGGCAAGTATAGTGCAACTAACTGCATTTTAATTTTAAATAACTGAAATAGTCACATGTGCCTAGTAGTTATCCTACCAGACAACATAGGATTTAAAGTACTACCTAAGACTCTAGATCCTACAGTGTCTGCAACGGTTACACACACTGTGCATGTGTGTGCATATGTATATGAATAAACTTCTCTTTGCAAAGTCAAGTTAGAGAGGAAAAAGTGAAAGTACACTGTAAAATTTATGTGCCTATGTAAAACAAGCTCTTCAGGGTTACAGCTCATGAAAATTGGATCCACGATTTTTGTAGATTAGTACATTTCTTTCTAATCATTTTTGTTCTAATCTTTTTCTGAATTTCAATCAAAATCCTATTAAGAGGCTGGGCGTGGTGGTGCAAGTCTGTAATCCCAGCGCTGTGGGAGGCCGAGGCGGGTGGATTTCCAGTGCTCACTGTTCGAGACCAGCAAGAGAGAGCCAGAGAAAAGACCCCATCTCTACCACCAGGAAAGAACGAACACCGCCGGGCGTTGTGGCGAGCGCCTGTAATCCCAGCTACTTGGGAGGCAACCGGCCCGTGCATCGTTACGAGGAAGGACTATGGAAAAAAAAAAAAAAAACAAGGAAACTGAAGAAAAGTAAAAGCCAGCTGAAAATAATAAAAAAAAAATCCTATTAAGATTTTTTTTGGAGGGTAATCTAAAAAATTTTTCTAAATTTAATCTGGAAAATACACTAGTGAAAATAATCAACTTTTTACAAAAGAAGATGGGCAAGAAGTGTACATATTCATTTAAATGTAATAATTTAGAATATATGATAAAGATGCTGGACCTCGTTGGACGTACATCCAAACCCTTATTCTTTTTTTTTTTTTTTTTTTGACACAGAGTCTCACTATGTTACCCTGGGTAGAGTGCCATGGTGTCACAGCTCACAGCAACATCTAACTCTTCAGCTTAAGAAATTCTCTTGCCTCAGCATCCCAAATAGCTGGGACTACAGGTGCCTGCCACAACTCCCACCAATTTTTTTTGATTGTGATTGTCACTGTTGTTCAGCAGGCCCGGCCGGATTCAAACCCGCCAGCCTCAATGTATGTGGCTGGCACCCTAGCAGCTGAACTACAGGAACCGAGCCCCAAACCCTTATTCGGAAAATAGGTCATTATCTATTTTTGCTGCCGAAAAGCAGTACCTAATATCCACATTAATAACACAGGACCACACCCACCAATACTCTCAGGCATAGCAAGACCAATTAGGTTCACTTTCTTAGGAATTTGTATTTGGGGCTTTTATACTGAGTTAACTTTCTACAAGAAACAGACTAGAACATTCTGTAGACTTTAAGGCTTCCACTTTGAGATGTCATTATAAGATCATACGAAAGAGGATAAGTATCAGGAAAAAATAGTCTGCAAAAAATAATGAGAGAACTTTGCAAAGGGACACATAAATGTCACACTAGAGGCCCCCAAAAGAGGCTGCTTAAAAACTTTAGATTTCTGGCTCGGCTCCTGTGGCTCAACGGGCTAAGGCACCAGCCACGTACACCTGAGTTGGTGGGTTCGAATCCAGCCCGGGCCTGGCTACAACCAAAAAAAAAATATGGCCAGGGATTGTGGCGGATGCCTGTAGTCCCAGCTACTTGGGAGGCGGAGGCAAGAGCCTTGCTTGAGCCCAGAAATTGGAGGTTGCTGTGAGCTGTGAAGCCACGACACTCTATCCAGGGTGACAGCTTGAGGCTCTGTCTCAAAAAATAAATAAATAAATAAATAAATAAATAAATAAATAAAAATAAAAACTTTAGATTTCCCATAAGGACAGTTGTATCCCCTGCCTCATCTTTCTTTGGGTGGGTTTCTATTTCTTTTAAAGCAAACTACCCCCTGATTAAATCAAGTGTAATTTCAAATGTCTGAGAGAAATTACGAAGTCTCACTCTGTCACCTAGGCTGGAATGCATTGGCATGATCATAACTACCTATAGTCCCAAACTCCTGGGATCAGTAATCCTCCTGTCTCAGCCTGCCCAGTAGCAGGGATTACAGGAATAAAGCAAAAAGCCTGGCTAGAGACTCTCTTTTTCTCTCTCTACATATAAACATCCATATATATATATATATATATATATATATATATATATATATATATGTATATATAAGCCATATATATGTATATATATATGTATGTATGCACGTGCGCGCACACACACACATACACACCCTTTTGTTCTCCTTGAATTTCATACTAGAGGTATATATCATTTTTAAAAATAAAATGTCAGGCTCAGCACCCGTAGCACAAAGGTTATGATGCCAGCCACATACACCAAGGCTGGCTGGTTTGAACCCAGCTGGGGCCAGCTAAACAACAATGACAACTGCAATAAAAAATAGCTGGGTGTTGAGCGGGCATCTGTAGTGCCAGCTACTTGGGAGGCTGAGGTAAGAGAATCACTTCAGCCCAAGAATTTGAGGTTTCTGTGAGCTGTGATGCCACAGCACTCTACCGAGGGCAACACAGAGAGACTCTGTCTCAAAAGAAATAAAAGTAAAATAAAATAAAATGTCAATTAAAAAAATTAAAATACGAATGACCTCCCCCTGCTACTTTGAGCATAATACCTCCCTATAATGTTACTAACAATTTGTACAGAAGTAGGATAACTGACTTCACCATTTTGTTCTTAATGGAGACTGAAGGCTGAATGAACATTACTCATAGAAATAAGCAGCAAAATATATGAGGAGGAACCAACAGAAAAATTCGGATGATATGAAAAACCAAAACGACAGACATCCCCCAAGGGACCATAAGACAGCTACTGCAGAAGACTCCACCTATAAAGAATTAATAAACTTCACAGATTTTAAAAAGTGGATGATAAAGACAATAAAGGAATGGACGAGAAAATGGAAAGACAGAACCAAAAGTTGGACAAGAGGTATGTAGAACATAGAAAGGATATGGCAGAGCTTAAGGAAATGGAGACAATCAGGGAATGTAAAGATGCAACAGAAGTATCAAAAATAGGTTAAAAAATGGAGAAGAAAGAACCTCAGAGCTAGAGGATCAAGTTTTCAAGTTAACCCAGGTAGTTAAAGAGGCAGAAAAGAAGAGAGATAAGGCAGAATAGGTGCTTAGAAAACTACAAGACTCCAAGAAGCATTCAAACATACAAATGATAGGGATTCCTGAGGGGAAGAAGATTGTCCCAAAAGAATGGAAGCCCTACTGGGGACTATCATAAATGTAAACTTCCCAAGTTTTACTAAGGACCCTGACACACACCTTTCAGATGGATATCGAACACGGATCATCTCAACTCAAACAGATCTTCTCCAAGACACATTGTAATGAACTTGTCCAAAGTCAAGATGAAAGAAAAATTCTGCAAGTAGCCAGGAGTAAGTGCCAAATGACTTACAGAGGCAGAGCCATTAGGATGACAGCAAACTTTTCACCTGAAACTTTCCAAGCTAGAAGAGCACGGTCACTTTCAACATTCTTAAACAAAACAATTTCCAGCCTAGAATTCTGTATCCTGCTAAACTAAGCTTCAAAATTAATGGAGAAATAAAATCTTTTCCAGATATACAAGCACTGAGGAAATTCGCCACAACAAGACCATGTATACAGGAAATATTCTCAACCACAATGGACCACCCAGCAAAGTAAACACCCAGAAGATACAGGTCAAAACTTAGCTTCCACAATGATGCAAAAGATAAAACCATACAATGAACTTTCACAAAATAAGATGAGTAGAATTCCACCATGCTTATCAATTCTCTCAATAAATGTCAATGGCCTACATTCACCACTGAAGAGGTACAGGCTGGCTGATTGGATAAAAAAGCACAAGCCATCCATATACTGTCTCCAGTTGACACACCTAGCCTTGAAGGACAAATCAAGACTCAGGGTTAAGGGATGGAAAACAGGATTTCAAGCAAAAAAATATCAGAAGAAAGGAGGGGTGCAATCTCATTTTCAGATACCAGGGTATTTAAAACAATTAAAATTGGCTCAGCACCTGTGGCTCAACAGGCTAAGGCGCCAGCCACATACACCTGAGCTGGCGGGTTCAAATCCAGCCCAGGCCCGCCAAACAACAATGACGGCTGCAACCAAAAAATGGCCAGGCATTGT
>CAUYRH010043904.1:0-15707 GCA_963574655.1 Perodicticus potto
TGGATGTGGAGAAAAGGAAACACTTCTACACTGCTGGTGGGAATGCACACTAATACATTCCTTTTGGAAGATGTTTGAGGAATACTTAGAGATCTAACAATTGACTTGCCATTCGATCCTATAATTCCTTTACTAGGTATATAACCAGAAGACCAAAAATCAAATTATAACAAAGACATCTGTACCAGAATGTTTATTGCAGCCCTGTTCATAATTGCTAAGTCATGGAAGAAGCCCAAGTGCCCATCGACCCATGAATGGATTAATAAATTGTGGTACATGTATACTATGGAATATTACGCAGCCTTAAATAAAGATGGAGACTTTACCTCTTTCATGTTTACATGGATGGAACTGGAACATATTCTTCTTAGCAAAGTATCTCAAGAATGGAAGAAAAAGTATCTAATGTACTCAGCCCTACTATGAAGCTAATTTATTGCTTTCATATGAAGGCTATAACTCAACTATAGCACAAGAATATGGGGAAAGTGGCAAGGGAAGAGAGGGGAAAGGAGATGTTCGGGTGGAGGGAGGGTAACTGGTGGGGCCACACCCACGGTGCATCTTAGAAGGGTACAGGCGAACCTTACAAATGCAGAATACAAATGTCTTCATACAATAACTAAGAAAATGCCATGAAGGCTATGTTAATCAATTTGATGAAAATAGTTCAGATTGTATATGAAACCAGCACATTGTACCCCTTTATTACACTAATGTATACAACTATGATTTGATAATAAAAAAATTATTTAAAAAAATAAATAAAAAGGATACAATTTTCCTCCCCCCCAAAAAACAAAGTTAATGAGTAAATTAGCAGATAAATGAATGAAGTCCCTTCATTAGGGCAAAGTCCTTGTAGTTATTTTCTCAGAGAAGGGATTAGGTTGTGTTTTCCCTACTCAAGGTGGAACCACCCAAAAATGTTTCAGGCTGCTTTGCTCATGACCTTACTAGAGCCCAGAGGTGTGGCCTGGAAAGGACAGCCTGTTTTGTCTAGAGATGGAGGTCTGATTTCTGACTTCACCTGGGCCTGGCCCTTGAGAATGGGTGAGGGTCCCTATCCAGCCCTGAATGGGGGAACCCTGTATCACTAAGATTCATGCACCTCACTTCACTGGATGACTGGTTCCCACCTCCGTGCCATTCCATTCACTTCTTTCCAGAGTAGAATGTTGAATGGCACATTTTCTCTACTGTCTATCATTTTGTGAGGGAAAGGTATGCAAAATCTTCAAATGTGACTATATATTAGCTTTGGGGACCCACGTGAAACCCTAGAGAGTTGGCATGAGAGTATTTTATGCTGAAAAAAATAAGATTCAGCAGATATAAAAAGAAGCCTTCTCAGAACTTATCTGACTAAATGCAATAAAGTCTAGGAAATAGTGCTGCTATCAATCTCCTCTTCTGGGTGGTTTGACTCCCAGAAAGGACACCAAAGTGAAACTATTTTAAATTCCCTCTCCAGTCAGTCTCATGGCCATAAAGAAAATGGAAATATCACTTACATCTACATAAACAAATATCACAAACTATCTCCCATTTGTTCTCCAAGAAATTCACTTGTCTTTCCTAAAGAAACCCTTTTGTTATTATCATAGAAGCTTTTTCACCTCCTTTCCTTTTCCTAGTAAATTAGATATATAAATCCCTAACTTTCTCTCTTTAATGGATCACTTCTTTTATGAGTTTCATATGCATATGAACAAACATTTTTTCTTCTGTTAATCTGTCTTTTGTCAGTTTAATTTATAGGCTCCCAGTACTAAACCTAAGAGGGAAAGAAAAGTTTTTCCTCCCCAACACTGGTTTTGAAAATTTATTATGCATTATTTGTGGTTATGTTCAGGAAGATGAGGCCCAATGGAGAGAAAGAGCACCTAAACACCATGTTTATAAGAGAAAGGTCTTTATTTATCAGCCGGGAGCTTAGGGCATAGAATTCCAAACAGCTATGCTTTGGGACTGGTTTGGTCTTTCCCTTTTTATCGACAGTCAAAAAGTTCCAACCCTTCTTATAGGCCATTTTGACTCAAGCAGGAGATACTATTCCAGCCCCAACCGAACTACAAGATTTCACAGTTTTAAAAATTCCCAAAAGCAGAGGTACCATGGAGAGGACCCTGTAGGTGTATCCTTGTGGTCTCCTAGAGAAAATCTGTTCTCCTAGAACTCACCCTTCTCAGGTATCCTTTCTCAGTTAAATAAAAGATGTTTTTGTCAATATTTCATAGATATTAAAATTAATTACAAAGATACATAATTTTATTTTTATCTTAAGGCTTTTGACCCTCCCAGACTAAATCCTTATGTCCCTATACCCTTACTTACTTGGGTTATGTGTTTTGTTAAGGACTGAGAGAGGTTTTTGTAATTTTACTGTCCCTCTGTTTTGTTGTCTTAAGCCTCTGCTGTTTTATGTAACTACGCTATTTCGTTCAGAAAATGTCAAGAATGTTACATTTTCATTTGGGTAGTTTCCCCCACTCTCCAACTCCTCTACGGAGCTTCCTCTTTCATATTACCATCATCTGGCTTAGTTTGGGTTTAAGTGGGTGATTTCCCTGTCCATGCAGGGCACCTTTGATCATTTGCTCCATAAGCCTTGAGCAATATGCAATCAGCTGTTGTTGAAGGCCTTCCTGCATTGTCAGACAAGGTTTATTTGCATTTTTTAATGTGACTTCAGTGCTCTCTATAAGACAACAAATGCAGATGGGCTTTGGTTTGCCTGCTTTTTAGTTCCCTGCTTTGCCTGTGATAGTCTTTTCTGACCTCCTATCTGATCTTTTGATCTTACTCCTCACCTTTTTTCCAAGATTATAGTCCTTTTCTCCTTCCTACTTGCAGCTTAAGTAATTCTCATCTCTTCTCCCAGAGGTAGAGTCCCAGGGTCTTTCCTTCCAGTCTTCCAACACTTTCCTACGGCATGCTTAGTCCTGTTAGAGACCTGTCTTGGAATTTTTAATTAATTTCCATTTGGAAATGAAATAACTTAACTGAAGATTCACTTCTCCCTACTTTTTTGCATTCCTGATGTTTTAGCGGATTGTATTTTCCCTTGACGTCTTGGAACTTTTTTTAAAGACTCAAAAAGGTTCTAGAAATATACAAAAGGAAAGTAAAAGCATAAAGATTAATATTTGGTAATTTTGTCTTTCTACATTTATATTTTTAAATAAAGAATTGACCTCATCATTTTTAATGTGTTTTTCATGTTTAATTCTTCATTGTCCAAAGTAATATAACTGTATTTATTTTCCTTATTTTTTAAAATTCTTGTCCACATTTTTATTTTTAAACTTCATGCATCTTTGCATTTGTGTTTATATTTTGAGCTTATAGTTTTGTGTTTATTTTCAGTCTATTGTAAAACTATTAAATCATCTGAGAGATTTTTCTTTTCTTCAGAGCTTTCATTATATGGTTTATATTTCATCTTCTATCATTTTGTGTGCTTTGAGATTGTTTGTTTTTATACTTTCTTTTATGTTTTATCTCTTATCATTTGAACTTTTATATTTTCATTTATTCCTATTTATTTTTTCATTGTTTGCAAAAGCATGTTGCCTATTTTTTATTGGCTTTCTTTTCTTTCTTTTTTTTTTTTTTAAACATAGTCTCACTCCGTTGCCCCAACACTAGAGTGCCATGGCATCAGCCTACCTCACTACAACCTCACGTTCCTGGGTTTTGGAAATGCTCCTTCTCTAGCCTCCCTAGTAGCTGGGACTACAGGCACCCACCACAATGCTCAGCTAAGTTTTCTATTTTTAGTAAAGGCAGCATTTCCACCTGCCTCTACCTCCCAGTGTGCTAGGATTATGGGTCTCAGCTAGTATGCCTAGCCTGTTTTCTATTTTTTGAGAGTTTAAATTTCTAAATCACTAAATTTTTAATTATCAAAATCAAAACTATAAAATAAAGAATTTATTGTGGTTTTAAATCTTTTTATTTCCTACTTTTTATTGATACTTCTTAGAGTTGGACATTATATATCATACTTTATTGATCATTTGATCTTATGTTTCATTTGGTATCTACACTGTTTGCATGCCTAATTTTATAACTGTTATTTATATTTAACTCTTTAATTATCTTTTAGATTTCTTTTATTAAACAACTTTCCCATTCTAGAGCTCTTAAGTTTGATTCTTCTGTTAATATATGGTCAAATATCTAAGCATATTTTTTTCAACAGGTGTGACATTCTTTTTTAATACTTATGATATGATAATTATGTCTGATTCCTTTCCACATGAAGGACATCTTGTCAGGTTATAGAATTTTGAGGTCACAAACATCTGTATTCAAACTCTGAAGACTCTCAATAATGTTCTAGCATGTAGTCATGCAAAAGTCCAAAAGTAACCTTGGTTTGTCATTTTATATTGTAAATATTTTTTTACCTGGATGATTAAAAATATCTTTGTCATTAATATTGTAATAGTCCATAACTTGTTTAATGACTTTTCCAGATTTTTTCTTTCTAGTATCTATAGATCATTCTGATATAAGAAGTTCTAAAGAAAGCAAATTTCATCGATTCCATAGAAAGAATGCAAATTTTAATTCCTTTTTCATTCTTGACTTAAATATCTGTGCTACCTAGCTAAGGGATAGTCAGTAAAATCCAGCACCACCTCGTATTATTTTAATTGACTATTTTTCTTTTCAAATAAAATAATGTGAACATTTGTCACTTTTCAAGCTGATATAATAAGTACTTGGTAACACTATACTTTTCTTCCAACTGTGTATTGAAAATATGCAATTTACCAGTTTTAAATTGCAAACTTCACTTAGTTATGCAAATGTTTTGCTAGAATTGTTACAGAAAACAGAAAACACATAATATTCAGTTACAGGCAAAACTAAAGGTTGTACAATTTTCACAAGTAATTTTTTTTTCAATGAATAAAACATTTCAATAATATCATGTAAACTACATGCTTTAATATAAAAAGTCTTACATTTCTAGTGTTCTCTAATCAAAAGGAATTTAAATGTAATCTTTCAAAGTTTTAACTTTTTCTTATCCCTCAAAGATGGCTACTAAAATTTTCTATGATATAAATCATAGAAAACATAAATCACCTTATAAATGTAACTATAGAATTTATTTTTATCTCCATAATTTGAAACACCACATGAGAAACTTCCAACAATATTCTATTATTTATTAAGTCTTCCATGATATGGATAGGACATTTTTCTTTTTTGCATATTCTTTATTTTTTTAATAAACCACGTAAGAAAGAACATTAAAGGGAATAAATTTTTTCCTAAAAGTCTCATGAAAAGTGAACAGAATTAATAAAAATTATTTTATTAATTTTATTAATAAGTGAAAATATCTATTGGATCAATGAAGAATAGCATAATACTAAATATAACAAAGACAAAAATCAATGTTTGTATTTTATAAGTATCACAATTTGTAAAATAATTCCAGTTCTGGAAAACGATAAATTATTTTTATAAATGTTTTTCCTTTTGTAATAAGTATATTCTTTTGTTTCATTTTTAAAAGTCTGTACCTCAATGTTTACATGATAAAAAGTTAGAAAATTATTTTAAAATACCTGGTCTTACGCACCTGGGTATTTTTCTTAGCTCAGTGGTTCTTGTGGGCATTTTAGGAGCCAAAAATCTAAAGCGGAATACTTTCGTTCTGCTTTTGTTCATTGCTTTTGTTCTGTTCACGAAGATATACAAACAAATGTCAAAGAAAAATATTTAATTTCCAGAAACATTGTTTTGTCAGTTTTACAAATATGAAGCTACATCTTCCAAATATGTCATTTTTAAGTAAAGCAAGATAAAGTACTAAATCACTAGCTTCATTAAAAAATGAGTAACGAAATACAAACTTTGAAACCACCTTAATGTTTACGCACCTTTCAGTTTTGGACAGGAAGGGACAGTTATCCGTGTTTGACCCTGTGGATTCCCATTCCCTCCAAACTTTTAACTTTCCATGCCCTCAAGGTCACCACCTATCTTTCAGTCCCTCTTGAGATTTCCTTTCTAGCTGTTATGTTTCTAAATACTTACCCACAAATGTCAGTAAAATACTTGCTATCATATGACTCCCCAAAACATATTTTGAAAACAATTTTAATTCCCATGCAAGTTTTATAATTCCTAAAGTTCAAAATGCATGCATGTTTCTAGAAGAGACATGGTCATCACTTCATTTGTTATCTGATAGCATTCATTCTCTAAACAATTATTTCGGATACTAAAGGATCCATTGACTTGTCCAAAGAGCTTATTTGACAAATGTTCAATGAAAGTCTGTTTACTATTATTGAAACTAGAGCAAAATTCTTCACATTTTCTTCCATTGCTTTTTCAATGATGTTGACATAGCTCAGGTTTTGCTTATAACTGACAAAATTCCAAGGCCTTATCATCTTCAAAACAATGTTTCTAAAATTAAATATTTCTTTCATCGACACTTCTTTGTATATCCTAGGAAACAGACAAAGGCAATAATAGAAAATATTCCACTTTAGATTTTTGGCTCCTCAAATGTCCACAAGAAGCACTCAGCTAAGAAAACACAACTAATGTTCTATCAACTAAATTCGAAAAATGGAAATTTGGAGATATAGAGCCTAGAAAATCATTTCTTAAGAAGTCAAACAAGAGCTGGAAAACAATAACAAGAGTAAACACAACATAAATTTTTAACATGGAAGAATTTCCAGGAAAAAAGTGTAGAAACTAAAACAATTACATTAAGTGATACATGTTTTCTCCAAATCACCAGAATAAGTTGACTAAAATCAGACATCAATTGGATATATAAAGTACAGTTAATCTGAAGAGGTTTGTCAGTTTTTTTTTTCACATTTTGAAAAAAGACTATAGACACATAAGATATTCATAAGAACAGCTGTTATCATCCAGCTGTGTGAATAATACTAAAATGATAAACAATCTGCTATGATTGTTAATAATAACATACTTATTGAATATTGCTATGATACAGAGACTGTACTAAGCCTGTATTATTTATTTCCTATTTGTTTATCATGATATCCTTGTGAGAAAAGTGTTATTACTATGTTCTTATTTTCAGATGAGTAAACTGAGGTTTATAGAAATTCAAGTCTATAATTTTATTCCATGAATTGATCTCTTAAAGCATATATTTTGTTGCCAGTAGAAAACACTATATACTCAAAATTATACTAAAAGTAGGCAAATATTGTTAATGAGTGACATACATTAACTGCAAGATAATAAAAAATGGAGGAATGTGTCAAAACTGGAGAGCCATTCCCATCCAAAGAGGAGGAGCAGCAACTTAATTTCAGATGATTGTTACTTTGGATATAATTCAGGCCTTTGGTTTCAAGAAATTTTAAAGATAACTACAAATCTTGATTTTTATAATGCCACTCAATTTATAAATTTTAACAATCAATTAAAAATAACAAGCCAGGTGTTGTAGCTTGAGCAGCACCAGCTGCAACTGGGAAGCTGAGGCTGAAGGGTGGCTTGGGGCAAGGAGAGCAAGACCAACCTGGACAACATAGTAAGATAAGAAACTGTCTCTTGGCTCGGGGCCTGTGGCTCAACGGGCTAAGGCGCCAGCCACATATACCTGAGCTGGCGGGTTCGAATCCAGCCTAGGCCCGCCAAATAACAATGGTGGCTGCAACCAAAAAATGGCCGGGCATTGTGGCAGGCACCTGTGGTCCCAGCTACTTGGGAGGCAGAGGCAAGAGACTCGCTTGAGCCCAGGAATTGGAGGTTGCTGTGAGCTGTAATGCCGCAGCCTCTACCCAGGGTGACAGCTTGAGGCTCTGTCTCAAAAAAAAAAAAAAGAAAGAAAAGAAAAGAAAAGAAAAAGGAAACTGTCTCTTAAAAAAAATACAAAACAGCAGACTACAAACTAAATAAAACCTTAATTGTGGGTTGAACCAGCAGATGAGAGAAGGTACAATAAATGCGATTATACTATTCACTGCATTTCAAATGAATCACCTGAAATTAAGTCCATTTTCATTTTTTATTTATTTTTATTTATTTATTTTTTTTTTTTTGAGACAGAGCCTCAAGCTGTCATCCTGGATAGAGTACTGTGGAATCACAGCTCACAGCAACCTCAAATTCCTGGGCTCAAGCGGGTCTCTTGCCTCTGCCTCCCAAGTAGCTGGGTCTACAGGCACCCGCCATAATGCCCGGCCATTTTTTGGTTGCAGCCGTCATTGTTGTTTGGCAGGCCAGGGCTGGATTTGAATCCGTCAGGTGTACGTGGCTGGCACCTCAGCCTGTTGAGCCACAGGCACCGAGCCTAAGTCCATTTTTAAAACTGCCATTTTAAGGTGAAATGTCAGAGCTAGGTCACCCTCTTTATTATATTGACAGTTCCACAAATCACCAGTCTTCGTATTGCCTGCTTGATATATCCCACAGTTCTCCTAAGAAGTCAGATACTTCTTATGGGTATATTTTGGTATTGGGTGTATCCTCTTATCTCAAACAAGAATCTCTCTCTTTTGGCTTCTGTCAATGACCATAGCAAATTGAGAGGCCATTAATTACAATTTAAGCTCTTTTAAAAACCAACATTTATTGGATATTAGCCTATCAGACTCTGAAGAGATCAAGGACTTAATTGACGAGATTACTGAACTTTCTGCTATGTTGCTTCTATAGAGAATTTTGTCATCACTAAAAAGCATGATCAGCACTGTTAAAAAGCTAATATTTTTAAATGCCAGGATAAAAGAGTGTTGTCATATAAACTCAAACAATATATGAAACATTACAATGCTTAAATTACTGCAAGAAACTAAAAGGAAAATAAAATTATGCTGAATGTGAAAAATAGGGAGAATGGTTTTGAATAGAATTGACAGTCTTTATGTCAATGCTGAATGTGGTTGGCAAATAAGGATTTGCTTATCAAAGTACCCCTTTGAATAAAACTTTACTAGAACTAAAATAGAGAAACCAACAGCATTTTTATGCTTTTTAAAAACAGCGTGTCATTGTACATCTATTTTATAGTGTTTATTTAAACCATTTGTATAGATAAGTATTATTATTAAGAACAACATGGGTTTCTTCCTAGAGAAAAACTTCAGCTTCAATTTTCTTTCTTTCTCAGTTGTGTTGGAAAGAATTGAATAAACTTAGTGACTGACAAATGGTGTCTATTTGAAAGGAGAATATAGCTATTGGTGAAGAAGTGCTTATTTCTTTGTGGAAATATTTTACCTCTTGTTTTCAATCTGCAGCTGAACTTTTAAAAAGAGGGAGAGAGTGTATGTGTCTGTTATGGGCCAGCTTCTGCAAGCACACTTATATCCCAATTTAATTAGTCAATCTGTGAATGAAGCCCAAATTGAATTCTGTTGCTGCCACGAGTGAGACAAACCAATCTGATACACCACACTGACTTCACAGCCAAAAATGACATCACATAAAACAAGCCCTTTGAGTAATTTCCTTCTTATTGGCAACCAATTATGTTTATTACCTTTACTTTAAGGTTCATTGTAATGAAAAAGATTTTATTTTTAGATTGTAACTCCACTCTTTGGGTGATTTTTAAAGACTCAAAGTTGTTTCAATTCTAAAGAAATTTTGAATTGATATAAGTACATCCTATAATGTAATCCTTAAATAGATATAAGATGAATGAAGTAGCCTCTCAAATACTAGCCATTGCTTACATTTACTTCAATATAGATTATAAAATCTATAACTAAGGTTTAAAATATTTTTAAATATGGTTTTAATAAATATTGAAATAAAATGGTAAAAATAGTAAAAATAACGTTGCCTCTAATTTGCTTTATCATAAGATAAGCATAAGATTGCCTTGATATTAACAAAATAGATCAGTTGGCATTCAAAACTCATGCTGATATTTAAGAAGCAAAACATTCCGCTCTTGGGTTTCACTACCAGTTCATAGGTAAGGAATTTTAATACCATAATGTTCTACATAATCTGCAAGAGAAGCTAAACTGGGTAAATGTAATGATTTAAATGGTTCAACTATACAAAATACTGATTTAATATCAAGTTGATGGGCTCATTTATGAGCTATCACCACAAAAACATTCTTGGATTAACTGGTTTTATGCAGTAGGCATGCATTTCCTTCTGTTTTCCTGGACTTTTGAGACCTGAGTTGGTTTGCCTTTTTCCATGTTTTCTCAACAAATAGGCACTAGTCATGTATAATTTCTTCCATCTGGCTGTATTGCACAGCAGTTGTGGGCAACAGGGAGAATCTGGGAATGCTGGACTTTCTGAGCTTATATCACTGTTATGGTTGCAAGAAACCCAACATATAAGGAGAGATAAGAGGATAGTTACATTTTTAGCCGAGATAATCCCTTTCCTCCCTAATTTGCTCTGTACTCCAATGATAGCAGTGCTGGTGCAACTCGGGGTTGATTTGCAATAAACTTTTCATTATCAGGTTCATGGCAAACAGAAGCCTAAAATAATGGTACATGTTTATTTCAGAGATGTATCTCTTCTATTGCTGCATGACTACTATTATATGAGATTTACAGACAAATTAATAATATAGATTTTACTTTGACTAATTCTAATTCATAAGGCTCTACTACCACTAGGGTGGCCATGGTAGAATACAAACATGCCTGGGGTGCAGAGGCTCAGCCTCTTGATCCAGCTCAACATAAATAATTGTAAACCTTGGCATTTCTACATTTAAAAAGTAGATTCAATTTCTGTATACATTCTTCCCCCATAAATTTTATGATATGAGGTCAACTAATTATTAAAGAAGTTGGATAGCTTTGTCATTTTTAACTTATCCTTGGTTATATCTGTTGTGTATTCCATCTCATATAAGTTAGGGAAATGAATTTAAAGCCATGACTATCTCTAGTTTAGGATTGCGAAATTGATGTGCTCTATCACTTTACTGTATGAAACATCGTTATCCTTACTGAATAGATACCAAGGGAAAGAATTATTCTCTTATACCATTATGAATTTGACTTTGATGATCACAGGTCTTTGGGAAATGTGAAATAAATTAAAGAAACTCAGTCTGGGAGGAGCATTTATTAATGTCTTGAGGTTCACAGAACAGTGCTAACTAACATATTATTGTTCCCTAGGAACTTCTAAAAGGAGACCCTGAAAAGAAAAAAATTCTTTCCTCTGTGTTTTTTTATTCACCCACAGATTTGCATGCTTATGTTTCATTCATTAATTCTAATATGTAATCAATTTATCAAATGATATCATTTCAGTGGGATATAAATATAAATCAGTATTATTTTTTGGTCGCTAAATTCAACTGAGTGTGACTAACATGCTTTCCTATTCTCTAATTAACATCTTAGGAAGATCTCATGTTGTGTTCTTTAGGTTACTTTACATTAACCGTCTAACTCTATCCAAAACTACATTTACTCATCAGATTTAAACCTTTTCTTCTTTTAACCTTATCTCAGCATAACCCATGCATGTGGCTTTAGAGAACTGAAGATGGGCATCGTCTGTGAATCCATTTTTTCTCCTATGCTAGTTCCTTATGAAGGTGGTGGTGGTTTTGTTCTGCCATACATCCTCTCTGCTGTACCATCCCCAGTTGTGGAGTGAGAAACAGGAACTCAGATGAAGACAGGAAAAGCGTAGTTATATAATCATGTAATCTTCCCTGGTCCTGTTCTGTTTCAATCTGATCTCACCTGCTAATTGGCTCTGACAGTGTGGTGGTTTCTACAGAGTAAATTTGTTGTAGGTTCTTGGGGAGAATTTTGACCTTCATTCTGGCCCTCCCAGTCAGTGAGGGTCCTCCAGAGAGGAGTGACCACCCTGCTCCAACCTGTGAGGGTCCTACAGTCACTGCCTTACAGGATATCTCTGGGGCTTCTGTGTACCCCTCTCACCTCCGCGTCTCTCCACAGGGAGTCTCAGAACCTTCCTTATTCTTTTGTTTGTTTGTTTGTTTTTTGAGACAGATTCTCAATCTGTTGCCCTGGGTAGAGTGCCATGGTATCACAACTCATGGTATCCAACTCTTGGGCTTAAGTGATTCTCTTGTCTCAGCCTCCCAAGTAGCTGGGACCACAGACACCCGCCACAATGCCTGGCTACTTTTTGGTTGCAGTTGTCATTGTTGTTTAGCGGGCCCAGGCTGGGTTCAAACCTGCTACCCTTAGTGTATGTGGTTGGCACCCTGCTGACTGAGCTATGGGTGCCGCCTTAATGGAATCTTTTAAGAAGAATTCTAGGTAGGGCACTGGCCCCATATCCGGAGGTGGCGGGTTCAAACCCAGCCCCGGCCATAAAGCACACACACAAAAAAGAAGAATTCTAGGTATACCTGAGAGGGAGGGGGCATAGTAGCTCTCCATGTTGTCTTTCCCAGATACACACTATGTCATGAAAGTCTCCTATCCTGGCTATCTTAAGAGAAACAAACACAAATCTTTGTGCTCATACATCCTCCCTAACATCAGTAGGGGACACTGCTTTAGGCTTTCTAAGAATGTCTTACTATGTCCCACTCTATCCTGACAACAGTCCCGTAGTGAGTGGACCTACCAGATAAACGTGCATTTATCCGGTGAATAAGAGGCCAAGTTTCCCTTCTTCCAGGTACCTCCACACTTACACGTGATTCATTTGAGGTACCTCTATCTCACTTGTCTTAGAAGAAAGAATATGCTTCTCTATTCTTCCTAGTGGGTAAAAAACTGGCCTCTTCTTACTCCTTTCTAGCCTTTTTATCCACAAAGGAGAAAGGGGAAAGGGTATTTGAGGGAAACAAGGTTCATCTGGAAGCATCAGAGGATGCCTTCTGTATGATATCTGCTTCGAATTGTTCTTGCCCTTTTTTGAATTTGCTTTGAGCTGCATTCTTTAATTATAGGGTTAAGGAAAAGCTCCCGTCAACATTCTGCTAACTGAAGTTACTGAGTACTTACTATATCCGAGGCACTGTGTTCACCATTGTATGTTTACTTTTAACTCGTAAGAGTTAAGAGTAAACCAACTCTGAAGCTGGTTCTGCTGGGTTCCTTTACATTTTTCTTTGCGAGATGTTAAAGTCTGGTATATTTAGTTTTATATCTTTCCATTGGATCCTTTTGGGAAGTTTAGCATTAAGAGATACAGCAGTGGTTTTCAACCTTCCTAATGCCACGACCCTTTAATGCAGTTCCTCATGTTGTGGTGACCCCCAACCATAAAATTATTTTCATTGCTACTTCATAACCATGATTTTGCTACTGTTATGAATTGCAATGTAAATATCTGATATGCAAAATGTACTTGCATTGGTCGCAACCCACAGGTTGAGAACCACTGATATACAGGATAAGGGATCATGAGACTGACTCATACAGATGTTTTCTACTAGGAAATAAAGGAGAACTTGGGGTCATTATTCATATTGTGCTATTTTGGTGTGAGTCAGTATTTATTATTGGTAAAATGGAAAAAGAGTTATCAGCCATTTAGGGTTGAGCATGTGATAATTAGGTATCTATGTCACACAAATTTCAAGAGGTGTTAACTAATACTATTGAAAACTGCAGAAAATATGGGTGGAATGAAAAAACGTCAAAAAATTTGGATGAGACTCAAAACAATCCATTGCGTGAAATTTTCTTTACATTAGTTGACTGCCTTCTGTAACTGCACGTGTGGAAGAGTCTTTAGGATTCTATCTGGCTGTTAAGGTCTCTGTTTTGATTTGTTGTTTGGTACTTACTAGCAGCAGCTTAGGTAAACAATGGTAGAAGAGCTGTGTGACTGTATATGTGTGCATGTGTGAACGCTCCTATATATGTCTGCACATGTGTACATGTGGGCAGAGAGGGCATGTTGAAATGCACACATGTGTGCATGTATGTGTATATTTGCACTCAGGCGCAAACCTCCTGCAGAAAGTTATGAAATCTATCTGCATTGCTCCACAGGAGCTGAAAGATAACAAATATCCAGACTCGGTATGCTTTGGGAGTTGAAAAATTAGAGAAAATCCTCTTTTTCTTGTTCTTTGTACATTTCATAGATTTCTCTACTGTAATTATTACAGTGTTTATCACTTCTTAACAAAAGATTAAGGAAAATTTGACTAGAAATAAATTAATGTGCGGGTATGATTTGCTTGATCTACTTATGTGCTTCACCTGCCTTTTAAAGAGTTACCCCTTATGAGGAAAACAGAATATTTTAAAAGCTTTTTTGGGAAAAGAAAAAAATCACAAATATTTACTTAAAGCTAATTGAGATTCTAAGTGCTGTGTTTCAGGCAAGTCCTTTGATATTACATTTTTAATATGGGTTTAGAATATTTAAGTGGGTTTTACAATTATGATGTGTTTAGAGATTATTATTTTCAACGTCCCCTAGACCTACCTTTTTTTTTAACCTGCAATCAAATAATCCTTAACTTTTTTAGTGGTCTTTGAACATTTTGGTACTAAGAAGCTATATACATAAGCCTTAGCAAGAGATTTTTATGGTTGTTATATAAAAATACAAATCGAAATCCATAGATGAGGAGAATATTCCATTAAAAAATATGAGGGTTTTTAATTTCTTTTTTTTTTTTTTGCCCTTAATTGTCATGGACCACTGAAGACTGAGGTCCTCATGTAAGCTAAGATGCTATTATGAATATATTACAGACTCTGAATTACTAGCCTGAAGAATTCTCAGTTGAGCAGTCTGAGAATCAGTTATCAGTTATAGATGAACAGTAGTGTTAAAAATATTCTAGGATATGTTTATTGTTTTTTTTACTGTATATTATTTTTATAGTAAAAATAAAATAGTGACACTTGACATTGTACAATACTTATCTAAACAGAAATTCACATTAACTGAATTCAAACAAGCGATTTATTATTTGCAAGGATAAATGCAGAATATAGATATTGGAATACTAAATCATCATTTTCCTTATGTGCATTTATATATGTTTTATGTTCTCATCATATCAATATTTTTACAGTTTTGCTTTTTCTTTGAGATAGAGTTTTACTATGTCGCCCTTTGTAGAGTGCCGTGGCATCACAGCTTGCAGCAATCTCAAACTCTTGGGCTTAAGCCATTCTCTTGCCTCAGCCTTCTAAGTTGCTGGGACTACAGGCACCTGCCACAATGACTGGCTAATTTTTTTGCAGTTTAGCTGGCCCAGGCCAGGTTTGAACCTGCCACCCTTGTTTTATGTGGCTGGTGCTGTAAACACTGTGCTATGGGCGCTGAGCCTTTACAATCAGTTTTAAAAGTACCTAATAGAAATTAGAAACATAGAAAGTATAGATATATTTTAGTTTCTGATGCTCTATAATACTTTAATATGGATTAATAATTCTCAAAAAGCTTTCATGTTTGTTTCACTGATCTTAACAAGAATCACAAGTGTCAAGCACTCTTCTATTATGACCATTTCAAGGATGGAGAAAGAAACGCTATTATCACCATCATTTCCCATAGATTTTTCAATGCACACTGTTTAGCAGAGGACAAGTATCATTTATTGATAATTTATTATTTCACATATTTCAAGACTCATTTAATTTGTTACCTACTTAGCAATCATAATATTCCTTATAAAATTGATTTTGTCTATTTTGTTTTATAATTTAAAAAATAGAGGTTGAGAGCTACAATAATTTGCATTATATAAAATATTTATAATGAAGAAACTTTAAAATATCTATTTT
>CAUYRH010043905.1:0-14591 GCA_963574655.1 Perodicticus potto
GGTGAATGAGTGTATCAATGAATGGACACAGTCCATCCATGGAATTCAGGCCTAGGAAATTCACAAGAAACTGACCTAGGCATAGGAAATGGGGGTTCCACATTTAGTCCCAAGTGTAAAGTGAAGGAGACACCAAGTCACAGGTGTCTCCACAGCAGTTGTCCAGCCTTTTTGGCTATTGGAGCCTCTGGTGGGCGTTGTAGGTCCCCCTCCTTGCCTGTCATCCAGCCCACTGGCTCTTCAGCTGGCTGCCGCAGCACCAACACCACCACACAAGGATTTTATTTGATCTCATACCACATCTCTTTGGACTGTTGGGAGGAACAGATGGATTAATAAACACAGGATACTTAAAACAATTGAACAGGTAACAGTTGTTCAATACATATTAACTATTAGTGAGTAATGGCCCTATGAGGTAGGTGCCATTATTACACCCATTTTGTGGATGAAGAAACTAAGGTAGGAAAGCTTTAGTACCTCCAAGGGAAAGCACCTTCAAATGGTTGAGTCAAAGTGGAAACCAGGGCCTAATGGAGGCAAGAAATAGTTCAGTCCTGGATTATGTATCTACATCCTTTCAATGACAGATGTCAGTTTATACTCCAATTTGTTATGCTGGTCTGTGTTTTTTATTTCCCTCTCTTTCTGAGAAGATAATCTAGAAGATAAGGTAATATCTATTGCCTCAAACATAGTTCTTGATTTTTGTTGTTTTTCTGTCTTGAAGCAGCATCCCCAAAGGTGCTAGTGGGACATTTGAAAATATCTGCCTGAGGAGCTACTTTTAATTGCGTTCAGGTGTCCCAAGGGTTAAGTTAAAGACACAGAGGCTGCTACCCCAGCACAGGTGGATCAGGAGAGCACCTTCTACCACTCCCCTGTGAGGGCCTTGCTGCATTGGCCGTTGTCTCTACCTGGAGCACATATTTTGACTTTGGGCGAGACCATTTACATTCTCTCCTTTGATCAATTCTGTTACTGTAAAAATGAGAAACTGCAGCCCAAGTGGCTGAGGGACAACTCTTAGACACCACGCTCCCTCTGCAGCCTCCTCTTAGTCCACCTGGCCCTTCCTCTGTCCCTGGAGAGATCCACACACCACCTGATGTCAACACCTCCAGCTTCAACTCTGACCTTTTCAAATACCTGCTGTGACCATGACCTCCTCTACATCTGTCCATCTGTCCATGGCCCAGGCTGCAGATTGATGGTCTCCTCCTGGGGAATCAGCCAGACACCTCATACTGCATCCTCTTTCCTCCCCACCAACATGCTTTTCCTGTCAACTTCTGTTTATTTTCTCTTGTCTTGGTGACTATCACTTTGCCACCCAAGTGGGACACAGGTGGTCCTCTCTAACCATTTCTTCTTGCCTCCTCTCTGTGTTAAATCAAATCAAGGTTCCAGCTCCTCTCCTCGGCACCTCTCAACCCACCGCACCCACATTGCCATGCCTGAGGTTCACCCCCCCGACTGTACCAGCCTCCTCTCTTTCCTTCTCCCATGCTGACGAAGTAGCCTTTGTCCTTTGCCAAGTGACCTTGTGCACCTTTTGCTTGGAGCAAGGACACAGCAGTGCTGCTGTGAAGATGAAATGATCTAATCCGCATAAGTCCTGAGAACCTAGAGAGGTCAGAAGTTTGGATTTGGAGGTACTGCTGGCTGCCTGTGTGACCTTGGGTGAGTGACTTGACTTCTCTGTGCTCTAAATTCCTCATCTATAATATGGGTATAAGAATAGTACCCTGGAAGTCTGCTAGAGGATGGAATGAATATGTGTGAAGTGCTCAGCACAGTAATTGCCATAAAGTGCTTAGCTTCATGTCATTCATTCATTCATTTGATAATTGCTTGCTGAATTGGTGGTCTTGGATCTATCATTCCATCAGACCACCTGTTTCCTATTCTGGCTCTAACTTTCCCTTGTGTGCAACTGACCCCGGGACTTACTTAACCTCTTTGTGTCAGGGTCTTCATATGTAAAGTGTGGCTGCTCAGAACATCTAGGTCATTGTGATAATTTAATGAGAATTGCAGTTGTTGCTGTCATTACAGCTGTTAGCACTGCTTCAGGGCACTCTGCTAGGTGCAGGAGCTCACAGGGCCAGCCAGCCAGACCCAGCCTAGTCCTCAGGGAGCTTTCTATCCCTTGTTCCTGATTCTCACTGATGTGTGACTGTGCATCTCGCCTTGCCATGAAATTAGCAAGTCGACCCTTCTGCTTGGAATGGACTTACAGCCACAGTGCAGATGCTTCCACTTGGGGCAGCCCCCCTCCACATAACAGAAATACACATGAGATGGGCTACGAAGGTCTTCATTACCTCCTCAGAGCCGAAGACTGAGGCCACTTCTCTGTCCCCAGTCCATAAACACAGAGGCAATTGGTGAGTGGCTGAATGCTGGATGAAGGGATGAAGAAATAAATGGATGTGGATGGAGGGTGACCTTGGACAATCACCTTCTTTGAGCTTCTCTTCTAACTTTGACTTCACACTCAGACCTGCCACCCCAAACAGGTGGCCATTTTCCTGAGACTTAGGCCATGGGAAATCCAATGAAAGCTAGGGAGCAACTATTCCTTTGGAAATCCTGCCTCAGCAGAAGAGAATCTAAGACATTGTGCTGTGTTGGTTGTTTATTTATTTTTCACCCCTCATCCTCCCCCCATTTCTAACTTTTAAGGCTTGATGCTTCTTTTATGTGACCTAGGGTCAGATTTCAGTTCAGATCAGTTCAGTTCAGGAACTGATCACTATTCAGCCCCCTGCCCCCAGCTCTGTTCCACGTTACATCCCTTAATATTTGTTAGCAAGATCAGGGATGCCCAGGGAAACACATTTAGGGCTAAAAAACAGCAAAGGCTCTGGTGTCTGTTGTTGAACTTGTCTTTCCTTCAGACCAAATTTTAAAGTTTTGAATTAACTGCCTGAATACAGGCAGCTCAAAAGCAGGTAATAAGTCCAGGGATTTTGGAACTGAATGTCTTTGGAGCTGCGTCTGGCCTTGATGTTCCTAGCAGTGCCCTAGCAGTGTTTCCTCTCTGGGCTTTTCAAATGCTCTATTCTAAACATGTTATTTCCATTTTCCTTAAAAGTCACATAATATACACACATATACACACACATAAATATTGCCGTATAGCCTTTTTAGGGGCTGGGTGAAAACAATCAACAAATACATTTTTGTTTGTGGGCATTTTTAAAACCTTGTTGCATTCTTTTTCAATGTACTGAAAGCTATTCTGGATTTTACAGTGACTTTACCTACATAGCTGGTATTTTTGTTTCTAGAACTTGACCTTAAACCACCATTCTTCTTGCTCCTGCATTCAGAACCAATGTGAAGCAACCCAGAAAAACCAACCTATGCTGCACCCCACCCTGGTGCTAAAGTGTGGGTGGTCTTATGCCCTCCTCCTTTACTTCCTAAATTTCCTCTTCAGAAAACCTGCTCAATAAATACTCAAGGCTCTGAAAAGTTTCTCCTTGGAGCTGGACAAAACCATGACCCATGGATAGTGTGGCTTGTCCTGGAGGCTCCCCATTACTGTGTGACTGGACTGTGTCTTGGCTGTGCATTTGACCCGATGACCTGGGCCTCTGGAGCAAACACTGGGGAAGAGCTGAGCTGTAAGACACCAAAGCTGCTGTCTTCTCTTCCTGACTCACCACACTTAGCAGCTACAGCCTCCTGTCCACACCTAAAATCTGTCTTATAAACATGTTCCTGTGGCCCAGTGTTGCTGTAAAGCCGGTACACTCTGGACTGATATCCAGAGCCCTGTCTAGGTACAGTGTGACCCCAGCACATCAACTGAACATTACTGACTTAAGTCTCTTAATCGATTGGCTCTACCCTCCCAAGAAACTAGAAGAGGCTAATCCAGGCCGCTGAATGTAGTCACACTTAATAGCAAAGTCTCTCTTCAATGACCTGTCTAGGACTGAGGCTCACATCCACCTGCTAAGAGTTTATAGAAAGTATTTCCAACTTTACACATGGCCTGCATGAAACTCCTCTGAAACTTACAGTGGAATTACTCTGCCAGCCTTAGAACCTACCTCTCTGTAGTTTGTATAGAGAATCAGCAAGTTCCAGCTGGAGGTGCACACTCAGAGTTTGTTCAGAAAGCAGAGAGATGGCAACCTGGCAACACACAAGGAGCTAGCAGCAAACTAAAGAACATATTTTATTTTTAATAAAATAGTGGAGCATGAAAAATATTGTTATATTACAAATATATACAAGGAGAAACCATTCTTTCCTGGTCTCGTAAGAGAGAATACATGACACAGAGTTTGTCTTTGCTGACCTAGTGCTTCTGGATGGGTTCATGGAAATCATTTGTTTCACAATGGGAAGAGTCAATAAGCCCTTTGGGTACTTTTGGAAGATCCTTCTCCTCTTCTCCCCTTTCCTTTCCACAAATCAGTCCAAACGTGTATAACATTGGCTTGGTTTCCATTAAAAAGCCACAAAATGTAGTACTAAAGGGTTTCTGAGGGCTGGGTCTCTTAGTTCTTTTGTCGGGAGATTTCTTTTGTTGTCTTTATATAAAGCAAAATACTTGTTTTTCTTTTTATTTTCATGGAAAGGGGGGGAAATGTATTGCACATCGTTTGAGTTCACCGATGTTAGGTTTGGTGGAGGGTTCTGTCTCAGAGAAAGACTATTTGTGAAGACTAGAGGCTGGAGGCTGTTGTAAGGGACTCCAAACCCACTGGAGTGTGATGGCCCCAGAATCCCCTTTCTTTCTGTCTGCACAGAAGCTGCCTCCCACAGAGCAGCCTTCCTGAGCCCCCCTCCCCATAGCTCATTTGCTAACCCACCGGAGGCTCTTTAATTCGCAAAGAAGTTATCTGTCCCCTTGTTTGTAAATGTAGTAGCAAAGCCAACTCCAATATACACAGATGTATATATATGGAAGGTTCTAAATAAAAGTTTTCTTTCCAGGGCTGAATCAATTACTTTATCACAAATGGATTACACAAGAGGCTACTGAACCCGGGAGCTTCTCTTCTCCGAAAAACAGCAAAAACAAAACAAAATCCTTTCAGCACATATTTTTACTCTCAGTGCATCACAGCATCCTGAATTTCAGGGTAAACACTTATTTCTTTTTCTTTTATATAAAAAAAAATCGACCAACCAACCCTGAAAAGCACCATGTTTCAGCTCCCACTGCCGGGTCTCCTTCTCTGCAAGCCCGATTCACACACAAGTGGGAGGCTGGGCGGGGATTTCATACTTCCCCAGGTGAGTTTTTTGGGGATGCTGGGCTTTTTTGTAAATCCCACTGCTGGTGATCACGCTGGCAGGCTTCCTCCGGCTGTTCTTTTTCAACCTGCGGCTGCAAACATTCTGCCAGGACTGCAGCGTTTTGGAAGTCCAGATCCACACCCCGCTGGTGATGCCCACCACCAGGAGCATGAAGATCTTCACCATGAAGATCTCCACAGCGGGGATGGAGGCGGCCATCAGGCAGTCCAGGCTTTTCGTCTGGTTGTTCATTTTGCACTTGTGCTGCGCCGCCAGGACCTTCCAATAATCCATGTTGAGGCGTTCATAAAAGTAACAGGCGATCACACAGGTGGCCGGCACGGTGTAGAGGACCGAGAAGACCCCGATCCTCACCATAAGCTTCTCCAGCTTGTCCGTGTTCTCTCCGCCCGTCTTCATCACCCTCCGGATGTGGAAAAGCGCCACGAAGCCCGAGAGGAGAAAGGAGGTGCCCACGGTGAGGTAGCAGGCCAGCGGGACAAGGACGAAGCCGGTGAGCGCGTTCACGTCCATGCTGCCCACGTAGCAGACGCCGGTGAGCTCGTCGCCCGCCACCCGGCGCAGCACAAGGATGAGGATGGTCTTCACGGCGGGGATGGCCCAGGCTGCCAGGTGGAAGTAGCTGCTGTTGGCTTCGATGGCCTCGTGGCCCCACTTCTTGCCTGCCGCCAGGAACCAGGTGAGCGTGAGGACCACCCACCACAGCGAGCTGGCCATCCCGAAGTAGTAGAGGACCAGGAAGACCAGGGTGCAGCCCGTGCTCTCCAACCCCTCCTGGATGACGTAGAGCTGCCCGCTGTCGCGGTCGCAAGCGATGCTCTCGGCGCCGGCGAAGAGGCGGATGATGTAGCCCACCGAGTAGACGCAATAGCACATGGAGAGGAAGATGATGGGGCGCTCGGGGTACCGGAAGCGGGCCGGGTCGATGAGGAAGGTGAGCACGGTGAAGGCGCTGGAGAAGAAGCACAGCACAGACCAGATGGCCAGCCAGACCACAGCGAAGCGCTTGTCGTCGCGGCTCCAGTACACGTCCACGCCCGGCGTGCAGAGCGGCGCGCAGGACGCGCTCTTCTCCACGTGGTGGAACTTGCCGGGGTTGTCGCAGCCGCTGCGCCCCGGTCCCCCGTCCTTCAGCTGGTGCTCCTGAGCGCCGTGGGGCCGCTGTGGCCTGAAGAGTGGCGGGAACATGCCCGAGCCCCGCGTGGGCTCGTCAGAGGCGTTGTTTGGCGCCTCCATGCACAGGTAGTTGGGGTCATTCTTGTTGGGAAGTTTGCTGCAGTCTAGGGAGTCGGGCCACTTGAAGTTGAACTGCTCCATGATGGGCGAGCACTTGAGCCGGGCCTGCTCGCACATGACCCGGCAGGCGGGGATGGGGGTGGAGACTTGCTCGGTGCACATGGGCGCGTACAGGGAGCACAGGAAGAAACGCAGGTGGCCGTGGCAGCCGTATTCCACGAGCGGCGCGAACTCGTGCAGCTGGATGGCGGCTTCGCGCTGGTTCCCGTGGCCCATCAGGTTGGGCATGCGGGTCATGTTGTAGCCAATGTCCTTGCACATTGGGATCTCGATGGGCTGGCACTTGCTGTCTCCTGGACGCTCCATGTCCATGGAGCTGATGGCGGCGCACGAACCCACCACCTGCAGGACCAGCCACAGGCGGGGACCCGGGCCCTGCATGGTGGCGTCGGGGGTGCTCTCGCGGGGAGGTCCGCGCCCCTTAGAGCCGCCGCTCCCGGGCACGGGTTGCTGGACCCTGCTGTCCACCCCTGCTCGGGCCCCCGCCCATGCCCGCCCAGCCTGGCCGGAGCGCTGCGCACAGCGTCCCCGGCTCTGCGGTCTGCGACCGGCTGCCGCCGAGTTGGGGGTCGCAGGGCAGCGAAGCAAAGTTTGAAAACAATACCGGGAAGCGAAAGAAGCCCCCGGAGCTCTCGGTGCAGCGGCCCGGCGCGGGCTTCAACTCACTGCCGCGGTAAACTTTGGCCTCTTCTTGGAGCGCCCAAGTGGCGCGCCCGGAGAGGGCCGGCGGCGCGGCGCACGGTGGCCCAGCCAGTTCGCGGCGCCCCCGCGGCCCCGGCGGCTCCTCCTCTCTGCGCCGGCCTCCGCCGGGCCCAGCCGGCAGCTGTTCGGAGGTTTGCGTCCCGGGATGAGAAGACTCTCAAAAAGGCAAAGAGTAAGGGAGAAAAAAAGCCGAGCTGTGACAGGCCCCGCCCCCGGGCCGCCCGCCCCGCCTCCGCCTCTGCTTTGCATGAGAAAGCAGAGCGACCCGGGGCAGCCTCCGCCCCGCCGCCCCGCCGCCCCGCCGGCGGCTCCCGGGCCCAGCGGGGGCCGAGGACCTTGCCGGCCGCCTGGCCCGCGGGGGGCGCAGAGCCGCGTCCAGCCCCAGTCTCCCGCCAGGCCCGGGACTCCCCTCCTAGCGTGAGGAGCTCTGCCCTCCGGGGTGTCCCGCCTGGCTCTTCTCCCTCTCTGCCAGACCTCCAACTTTGCCTCCCGCTGCCTTTTTGCCTGCGTCCCCTTTCTCGGGGGACCCCCGCGGTTGTCCCCAGCACCCCAAGGACGCCGAGGTTACGGAAAGTTCGGGGTTTGGCGGGAGAAGGGGGTGGAGGTGGTCAGTGGCAGGGGGCTGGGGCGCATCTTCTCTTATTTTTATGGTAGGTCGGGGCACAGGGCGCTTTCAAAGGGAGGTGGGATTTGCGTTTTATGGCCGTGGCCATAAAGTGGCCCCTTAGCTTGTAAACCTGCCGACTTCTTCCCGGGGCTGGGGAGTTACCAGCCCCAGGCTCCGGGCAGGGGTTTTCTTTGAAATTTCAAAGAGACACGTTGTGGAGAGGGGGAGGGGCTCTGGGAGCCTAGATTTTTAGGGCCGCTCTTCGGAGGTCTCCTCTAAGGAGGCGGGGAGAGGGGATGGGCGGCAAGCTTCCTGGGACTGTTAACACCCCCCTGCCCGCCGGGAGGGGAGCCCGGCTGCGTCGCGGTGACCCCCGCCCCTTGCAAAGCCGTAGAGTCGTGGGACCTCGAGCCAGACAGGGTTGGTGACTCCTTCTAGGCGGCTGAGTTTATTTATTATAGGAAGTCATTCGCTCGTCGGGTATTTATATTATTTGGCGAGTGGTTTGCCCGGCCAGCGCCCTCCTCGGCTACAGCCGGGTTAAGAGGATGCGGAGTTCGGGTGCAGTAAGGGTGGGACCTGGGAGAACGCTGCGGCAGCCTGGGCCGAACTACCCCAGCTCCGGCGGGGAGGCGGAGGCGCGCGCCCCTCGGTTTTCATGGACAGCGTAGAAGGAGCGTCTGGCCCTCATCCTCTGAGCTCACTCCCCTCGGATTCAGCCCAGGCCGTGATTAGGTCACTTATTCCCTTTCCTCGCCCGGCACTGGAAGTGCGCGGTGGGCACCTACCCCCATGCCTCAGCTTTCCCAGGAATATGTCGGGTGCCTCCCCTTGCACCCGGATTTAACCCTTACATAAACAGCGGTCCTAGCAGGTGGCCTCCTTCCAGACGCCCTCGAGGTCAGGCTCTTTTTCAGTTTTTCTGACACTCCCAGGATAGCATATTCAATGTGTGGCGGGCTCCCCAGGGAGCAGTTGGGGCCTCCACCGCTGAAGGAGGAGAGGTTAGTGCAGTAGGCCTGGGACACCGGCCGCTTTTCCCCTTCTTCCGGCTGAAGTGAGCACATCCCTGAGAACGTGCTGGGACCTTCTCTGGCTGGTTACTCTCCACCGGGCCTGGAAGCAGCTGCACCAGTCCCCCGCAGTGGGGGACGCTGCGCACGTCGCCAGCTCTCTCTAGGAAGCGCCCAGGAAGGGGAAGGGGACCGCCAGGCACCTCCCCTACTCTGACAAGCTTTCTGCCAGCCATGGCAGAAGTGGAGCGCTTCCTCTGAGACTGTGGGCTTTTAATTAAAACAAGTCGTACAGTTGTACGACTGTACGAAACTTGGGCGACCTCGCGCCCTCATTCATTCATGTGTTCATCAGACTTTTAAGTTAGAATTTGCCCCATCCCAGAAGTAACAGGCAGGTTCACGCACTCACCCACAGACCCTGTCCTGGGTACTCTGCATGCTATTGGGAGGTGTTAGGGGAAGTTGGGGTGCCAGCAAAAGTGGAAAAAGGTGGAAGCTAATGCAGTCAGAACCCCCTTCAACTGTGTCATTTTCCTCGAATGAAAAATCGCATGCTTTAAAAAAAAAAAAAAAAGACTGCCATTTTTATTATGACAGATTTTTAAAAATTAATCCAATGACATTTTCAAAATCTTTAAGTTAAATATTCAGCAGACATCACTTGGCTTTTCTAGAATTTTTCTCCCTCAGAAACTATTGGAAATATTTAGTAAGAGGGTAAGAGAGAGCGCCAAACACCAGGAGCTGGGAGAGAGCTATTGGAGAAAGTGTTTCCTAATTGATCTTTTATGTGCTGTTTTAATTCAGCTCTGTTCAGACCCATTATTTTAGCTATAACCACTTCAGATTGCACTCTTCTCTTTCTTTTTATAAAAATGTCTGCAGAAGTGCTTCGCTCTGTCCAGCTGAGATGGAAACCAACAAATAGACATTATTATAGAAAAATGAGGGTTCTGAGAAATCAGCAACTGGAAGATAACTTTGTAACTAATAAATGAAAAGGGCCTTTTGATGGCTCCAACTGAAAAGATATTTTATTTTATTTTTTTTTTCCTGTGTGTGGGATTTGAGATGTGTGATTCTAAGGAGCAGCGGTCCCCCGCTGCTCAGCCCTGGCTCGAAACCGGCCCCCCTCTGGCAAATGTTATGGAGAATTGGGAGGAATTTTATGGCTGTCTTTCCCTCAGCTCTTTTTTCTTTTGTCTTCTTTGAAGAATGACTTTAGACATTTTATTTACATATTTAACCATGGATGAAAGAGGAAAAAGAAAGCATTGGAGCTGTCGTGGGAATAGTGATATGTTTAAATTAATGGAAATCTTATTAGGCCTCTAAAATTTTGAGCAAAGGTTTTTAATGAAACTTTATAATTAAACATGATTTCACATAACAGGCAAAGACAAGGAATATTTTTTACCTTAACCACCTAAAAAATAAATAAATATATATGTATATATTGGAGAGCTACCCCTAAACATTATCTACCTTCAAGTTCTTGCAAATGTTAGCTGGGGAAAGTATAAGGGTTTTGAAAGGGAATATTTCAGGAGTCAGGAAGCGTTTTGAACAAGAACTAAGTATTTTTGGAAGTGGAAGGAAATTGAAAGAGAAGCCCAGTTTCATTCCATTTAAACTCACAAAGTCAAAAGTATAAAGTGCTTTGACCCGGATATTGCTAAAAATCAAAGTTGTATCTTTTCTTATTATGTGATAGTAAATGGAAATTGTGAGCACTGTGCAAGGTTTTCTGAAATGGGATTAGAGAAAACCCAAATAATCTCTTTAAGATAAAAAAAAGTACTGAGACTTTCAGCCATAAAAAGAAATTAAACCATAAGCTTAGCACGTTACAAGCTAATTGCAAGAATAAACTTGTGGAATATGAGCAAAGCTTGCAAAGAAATAAAACCATGGTGGTGAATTTTAAGATAGAAAGTGGTTCAGGCTCTCTCAATGCCTTTTTCAACATCTCCCACTTGAATGATCTCTCTTGGCACATTCAAGTTTGATGATCCAGTGAAACGATTCCTGTGTTTCTCCTCTCATCCCCTAATGTCATCCATATTTATATTTAGTGAGGGACTTTTCCAATTCTCCCTTCAAGTAAGAATGAAAACCGATCCGTTTACTAATAATTGCTTGGCATGCAGGAATCTGACATGGATAAGCATTATCTTCTCTGACCTCATCTTGTATTAAGTTTCTGCAGAAACTTCTTATCAGATATAATGCATGCAAGGAAAATTCTATTTTCTAACCAAGTAGGTCGGCGCCCTCACGCCGCCCCCATGGAAAACACCTTTCTTCATCTGAAGGGATTCAAAGCAAAGAAAACAGTTTGCGCCACCAGAAAGGCAATGCAAGTTGCAGCAAATTCAACAGACACAAAAGTTCTAATTACACCTCAAAACACTGGTTGTACGATGTCAGAAGGGGGGAAGGGAGGTGAGAAACAGACAAAAAAGCACCCGCATCCTAAAATGGGGGAGAGGGGTGTCCAGTGTTGCTTTAGTACAATTTGGGCAGCTATTTTAAGGCCACTTCTCTTGAAATGTGGTTTGAAATATTACCAAAGGTTCCGTGGGGTGCATTAGTGTGAATTGCAAATCAGAGCGTTTCTTTAATCCTCTTTCAAGGCTGGGCTTTGGATCACTGGCGTAGATGGGCTCCCTACTGCTTCTGGCGCAGGAGGGACCATTCAAGGGGGCAGCTTCCCTCCTCTATTCCCACACTCCAAAAAACAACACTGCAGACAGACACCCTCCAACTAAATTAGATTAAACCCCTTCCCTTCCACAGCTTATTAGCCTTTTTGCTGCCCAAGCCTCGTTATTCAGCGCCTCATCATTTAAAGATACACGATTTCTTTTACTCTCAACAACTGCAGCAGCAGCAAATATAATACTATATATATTTTAAAAGGACACAGCCAGCCTTCTTTCTAAGTCCTTTCAGATGACCAGGAGGCTATCTGTTTAAAATATAGGAAGACTTAGCATGCCAGCTCTGAAACACAGGCAAACTGACCCTTAACCTGGGGCAGAGCTGGCCCCTGTGAAAAGCACTTAACTCTGTAATTCTGGGCTGGGCTGTTTTTGAAGAATTATATCTGAAAAAGAAAATGATAATTTCAGAAAAATGAAACAAAAGAGTGTGTGTGTGCGCGCATGTGGGTGAGAGAGAGAGAATGTGTCTGTGTGTTGTATTTTGATTTGTGTTTATATTCCAAACAGCTCTGTGGACACTTGATTGGAAATGCATCCCCTTTCTATGAGTTCCAACTTCATTCTTTGCCACAAATGCTTTGCAAAGCATCCTTCTCTCTCAGCTGCTTGGGATGTGTTGATTTAATTACTCACCTTCCCATCTGTTTTCTTTTGGCTTCCTTCCCACACTCTGGGACCCTGTTTTTCATGTGTCCTGAGCTGCTGGTCCACCATGTGGTAGCTAAGGGGTCAGCCCACATAGGGCCCCTATGCAGGTGAGGGAGGAAAGAGATATTAAACAAGGAAACTGACCCTCGAGGGACAAAACAGGGCAAGGAAGAACCATGTTCTTGCTCCCGACCTCATGTAAGCTCTGAGTCTGAAGCCACTCCGCCAAACATGTGGTGAGCTTTTGAGAAACTGGACCCTGACTCTTAGGTCTTTCACATTTTAGGCCCCTGGCCTTGAAAGAGCAACTCCTGATCTCTCTCTCTCTCTCTTTTTTTTTTTTTTTTTTGCAGTTTTTGGGCGGGGCTGGGTTTGAACCTGCCACCTCTAGTATATGGGGCCAGTGCCCTACTCACTGACCCACAGGCACTGCCCCAACTCCTAATCTCTTTGCCTCAGTTTTCTCATCTATAAAATGGGACCTCACAGGGCATTGGGAAGCAATGCTAACAATAGCAAGCACAAAATAAGTGCTCAGTTAATGATAGCTGTGATTGTTGAAATACAACGTAACCAAAAGGTGAGGACACAGTGAAGAGAGGTCCTCCCATATGAAGTTTGTGGGCAAGGGTTCAGAGAGTGTTAGAAGCACAATCATATACGCTATCAGTTGCATAATGTAAATAATAAATGAGCTAACAGGAGCCAAAGCCGAAGGAGCATTTAGCACTTACTATTTTAAGCCTTTGATATGAAACAACGCTCAGCATCCTCATAGTACCCTCTTACAGCATATCAGGAGAATTTCATTTCAGAGCTGAAGGATGGGACAGGAGGTTTGGAAGTCTTATGTCAGAAGCCTGAGACCATCCAGCTAACAAGGGGCAGAGTCAACACTGGCCACTGTGCCGCCTGGCCGTCCCGCAGCAGATGTGCTCAGATGTAGTACACATCTGCAGTGGCGCCAAGACTTTCAGGGAGAGATCCCGTATTTGGCGTCATGTCAGCAACAAGCGAGAGGATCAAGTCCTGGTTTCTGGCCTTTCTTCATTCCTCCTGGCCTGAGAAGTGTGTGTCACTGTCTCATTGTCTTGATATTCTGCTTTCTCATGTTTGAAAATGTTCTTCAGAGTCACAGATGGTGAGGAAAGAGTGGAGGAAACACAATTTGGGTGGTGTTAATGTGTGTGGGTTTACCCTTGGCCTCAGCTGTGTGACCCCAGGCAAGTTACTTAACCTCTCTGAGCTTCTTCCTGTTTGCTGTCCAGTGAGGATAATAACAGCTACTTCATAAAGTTTGGGGTAGGGATTAAGTGAGGTAACTCATATTAAGGTCTTAGAACCGTATCTGGCACATAATGTTAGCCGTGTAGGATTAACTGCTCTGTAAACTTTATGGTCAGTTGACTTTTCTTTGTTAAATTCTTCATTTGTCTTCTCTAGCTGTGGTTTACTCAGAACATACTTACAACCCCCACCCTCACCCCCAGCTCTAGACGCATGTAGCGTCTCTTCTTCCTTAAATTCAACCACAAACAAGTAGCCGACAGCCTTGTCCCTGTTGGAGAGTTCTCTGGTAAGGCAGAGGAGAGGCCCGCCTGGATGTCCTCGGCTCCTGCCGGCCCCATCTCCAGGACAGCTCCTGTTGCTACATTGACAGCAGATGCTACCTGGAGCCCTGGGTGAACTTTTTTCCTTCTCCCCAGCATGGATCTGAAACTCAATCATGACTTTCTGCTGTCTTTCCGAGACAGTTCAAGTTTCAGCCTCATGTTTTATAATAAGAAAAGAACCTCCCATGCAAATAGCTGTTTGTCTGTTGTCCTCATTCCCAATGACAATTTAAATGGAAAATAGGGTTTCTCTGGAAGGAAGGTCCAAACTAGGATAGGAAGGATGGTTTTGCTATCCCTGAATGCATTTCAGCCTTTTTCATAATGTAAGGCTTGGGGAGGTCTCTGTCCCTGCTCTTACAGCTGAGAAACAAAACTTGAGGAGTAAGGATACGCTGCTTTCTTCTGAAGACATCTATTTGTAGATTAATCTCTCTCTCTCTGTTTCTCTGTCTCTGTCTCACTTTATATCAGTTAATTCCGGAGTGAATTTCCAATTCATTCATATTCTCTCTCTGTTTCTCTGTCTCTGTCTTACTTTATATAAGGTAATTCTGGAGTGAATTTCCAATTCATTCATATTCTCTCTCTCTGTCTCTCTTTATGTAAGGTAATTCTGGAGTGAATTTCCAATTCATTCATATTCTCTCTCTGTTTCTCTGTCTCTGTCTCACTTTATATCAGTTAATTCTGGAGT
>CAUYRH010043906.1:0-10294 GCA_963574655.1 Perodicticus potto
TTATATAGTGATTAAGAAAATGCCATGAAGGCTATCTCTCACAGTATGATCAAAATGTTTCTGATTGTATATGAAGCACATTCTGCCCTATGATTGCACCAATGTACACAATTATGATTTAATAAAATTATTAAAAAAAAAAGATAAACCTAGAGAAATTTATAGTGTTATAAACTAAGGAAGTACTAAAAAAAAAAAATCCACACTGATGTTGGTACATCAAAAGGATATATGAGCCAACTGAAAGAACAAAAAAATAAGTAAAGTAGTATTTAATTATAACCTGAAGTATCCAGTAAGTATCATAAGTCCATGCCTAAATAAATAAATGAGAATAGACAAATCTCCAATGCAGACTAATTTCAAATAATTTACACATATACTTCATTCTCAAGGAAGAAGAATGTAAACTCTCACTGTCTTTAAGTATGGGAATTTTTTTCTTTATATAAGTAGTAACTTCCGGCTTGGCGCCTGTGGCTCAACAGGCTAAGGTGCCAGCCACATACACCTGAGCTGGAGGGTTCAAATCCAGCCCGGGGCCCACCAAACAACAATGACGGCTGCAACCAAAAAAAAAAATGGCCAGACGTTGTGGTGGGCGCCTGTAGAACCAGCTACTTGGGAGGCAGAGGCAGGAGATTCACTTGAGCCCAGGAATTGGAGGTTGCTGTGAGTTGTGATGCCATGGCACTCTATCCAGGGTGACAGCTGGAGGCTCTATCTCAAAAAAAAAAAAAAAAAAATATATATATATATATATATATATATATATATACACATACATACATGTAGTAACTTCCTTCCAAGGAGTAGTATGGAAAAAAGAGGGAAAAGAGTAACTTATAGCCCAAAAACCTGGTAAACAGTAAGTGAAGCAAATGATCAAGGTTAACATCAACCATAATAAATAATTAGTCCATGGCCTCTCCCCAGAATCCAGACCAAATGGGTATCTTTTTCCATGTGCAAAAGTCTAACAAATGAGGCAGCATGTCGACCGCATTTTTCTGAACTGGATTCTGTACTTTTGGGTAATTTATTTCTTACAAGGAGATGGGGCCATATTTCCCAAACTCCTCCAGAAAATAGCCAGATGTTGTCCCCTAACACAATACCTCCTTGTTCCCACCCTCACCTCTGGCCTTCCATGCATCTCCTGTTCTGCCCTTCCATTTTGACCTAAAAGTTCCTATGTACAAGCTTCAGTGTCATAAGCTTAATTCCAATGTCTCAGATAACTCATGACATCAGCATGGTTAAGGTCATAGTTGCTGATTTTTTCTTCTTTCCTCGCCCTTTTTCATTTTTTCCTTCTCTTTATTATTCGCCAATGTTTTGCCACAGTTAGCATCCAAACAGAACCCAAAATGAAATTTTAATTTCTAAGATTTGCATCAAGAAAGAGAGGTAATGAAATGGTGTGGATGGAGAGGAAACTGAAGCACAAAATGGTTCAATAAGTTGCCCTAGGCCAGAGCTAGTAAGTGGCCAACCAGATCTGTTTCCCTGGCCCAGAGACAACAAGACAAACAATTCAAGTTATTTATTTTATTTTATTCTTGTCGAAGCCCTTTAGGGCTACTACGTTGACACATTTCTCCCCATCTAATAGATGAACCTTGAAGGAATTAAATGTTTTGCACAGGAAAGAAATGGGATGGACAGGGAGACAAAGCCATGAGGATGTATAATACACATAGGTAAAGTAAAGAGTTAAAAAAAAGTAGACAGAGCCTCCCAAGGGTCTGCCCCACTCTGTGCTTCCCTAGCCACACTGCCCTGCAGCAGGCAGCCACATATGCCCCTTCCTTTCAGGTAAATCAGGCAGGACTGGAAAGCCCTGTGATCTGAAAAACCCTGTAATCTGCCATCCCTTCACAAAATCCATGCCTTTTCTGCAATCTGCAGGCTCTTTTAACAACAGCAAGAATTTTCAGGCCTCAAACCACAAAATACCTTAAGTAGTTATGATTCCCTCTCACTCCCACCCAAATGGATGCCATGGTGTCTACTCCTATGGGGAAATGCTTGAGGTTTGCAATCCAGCAACCCCACTCAGAAAGCAGATTACTAAGAACATTTTAACAAAGCAATGAACTGCCTTCCCTATCATTTGGCACTGATGCACCCAAAGTGCATTAAAGATTTGTTTTATCTCTAATTTGGTGTGTTTCATCCTTTTCAGACCTTAGGGGAGTTTTATTGGTTATGGAATGCTGCTGCCTCCACCTCTTTGTCCTTCTCTGGGCCTTGGCACCTTACTCTTTGTCTCCCATCTCTCCATCCTGTTAACAATCCCTGGTTAAGTGTGCACATCACTAAGAGGGTCATAATATGGGTTAGGATGGAAATAAATCAATAATCTAATGGAAAGACCATACACCAGTGATTACAATAATCAGTCTGGTCCCACTAATACTAACAGCCTTGTCTGTGGGTTTAGGTGAGTAAACTCATCTCTTGAGGCAGAAGTTTGCTCATCAAAGAAACAGCATATATCAGCCCTTCTTGACCTCTTCTGATCTCAACTGGCCAATAATGCCTCCCTAGAAAGCATTCAGACCTGTAAGAAGGCATTTTGGAGGTGGGGAGTAGAGAAGGTTTTCCCAACACCTAGGAATTTACTGAGAAGAGGACAAGGTTGCCTAGTGGCAATGTGGGCTCAGAACAGTCCCATGAAGTGAAGAAGTACCTCATTAATCCTGCTAATATTTATCTGCTTAAAAAATATAAATTCTTGTTGGAACACCTAAAGACAGAAAAAAATTCAAAGAGCTTAATAAATTCAACTGTGTTAGCACTAACTAGTTAAACTTGTGTTCAATTTTCTATTTCATTAAAAGAAGTTTTGGAAGTGAAAGTCCTCTGTGCATATATTTGTGGGAGGGGGGGCAGGTGAGTGAATCTACTTGCACAAGCTAGAAAAAGCACAAATTATGCATCTGGAGATCTAGGTACTAATCCTGGTTCAACCATTGATACACTTCCTCACTCTGAGAAGCTGCTCCCCTTCTCTTGGTTCACACAGAGCCCCTTGATCCATGGATAAAATGTTTATTATGGTTAATTTCTTTTTTTTCTTTTTATTTATTTATTTATTTATTTTTATTAAATCATAGTTGCGTACATCAGTGCAATCAAGAGGTACAATGTGCTGGTTTCATATACAATCTGAAATGTTTTCATCAAATTGTTTAGCATACCCTTCATGGAATTTTCTTAGTTATTGTATGAAGACATTTGTATTCTGCATTTAGTAAGTTTCACCTGTACCCTTCTAAGATGCATATTATGGTTAATTTCTTATACATCATAAGGCTCAACATTTTCATGACTCTAAAGCCTCTAAGTCCATTATTCTTTCTATATGTTAATAAGCAAATGTGACCAGTGCAGGTAGATTAAATAAAGGATCCAAAGACTGATAGAGGTTACCTGTGTTTGTCCTATAAAGGCTACATCCAGGAAAATGAGAGCCATGATGAAGAGGCACATTGGGGAGGTGACAAAGCAATGGCAAAACTCCTTCCACTGGGATTTTGAGATATAACTGAAAAGAAGAACTACAAAATTACTGGGGCATGTTCACTTCACTGATGAAACTATCATAAGTCTGAACAGAGATAGTTAGGAAGGAAATGTGAACACAGCCATTAATTTGTTCTGTGGACATTTATGAAGCACAAACTGTGTAGGAAATGCTGAACTATGAGTAAGAGAAGGAGAAGACACAGTCTTTGTCCTCAAGGGGCTCTCAATTAGGAAGAAAATGAATACAACAATTTAAAAACTTGGCCAATACTATAAAATACAAGGTGCCTTGAGTACACAAAAGAGAGAAGATATAACCCAAAAAGAAAATCAACCTTCACAGACCCTTGGTGGACATGGGGGTCACCCAACAGGGAGCTGGAGCTAAGGCTAGGGGCAAGGGGTGCCCTCTGAGACAAGGGTAACAACACACTGTGAGATAGCAAGGCATGGTGGGAGGAGATGGGCAATTTAGTTTGCTTTGACAAGAGGGCTTATTAAGAAACACAAGAAATAAGAGTGAGGTGGCACCTGTAGCTTAGTGGTTATAGCGCTGGCCACATACATGAAGCTGGTGGGTTGGAACCCAGCCTGGGACAGCTAAAACAACAATAACAATTGCAACAAAAAAATAGCCGGGTGTTTTGATGGACACCTATAGTTCCAGCTACTTGGGAGGCTGAGGCAAGAGAATTGTTTAAGCCCAAGAGTTTAAGGTTGCTGTAATCTGTGATGCCACAGCACTCTACTGAGGGTGACATAGTGAGACTCTGTCTCAAAAAACAAATAAAGAAAGTAAGAAAGAGTTAATAGAAGAGCATTGGTCAGTTATCTGGCACACAGTTTATCCTGCAGGCCACAAGGATCCCTGAGGAAGTCTCTAACAAGAAAGTCACATAAGCAGATTGAATTAGTGAGATGAAAAAGACAAATTATGCTGTGTTAAAGCAAATTTAAAGGCATCAAGTCTATGGAAAGGAACAGAAAACTATTTCCTATGTCTAAAGCCATAAGCTGCTGTGGAAGAAGGAAAGGATGAGTGTGATTTAAGAGTAATACTGAGCTCACCTATCAGATGCAACACACACTATTCTAGTGGTAGACAACTGAAAGCCCTGATTTCAGCATTATGCAATTCATATATGTAACAAAAACATTTGTATCTCCTAAATCTATTTAAAGGAAATGAAATTCAAAAGAAAAAGAGTAATACTAAGTTCAAAATGGAAATTAGCACAAAAAATTTCCTGCATCTTTACTTTTAGGTTTAAGTATATTAAAAGTGATAGAATTAAAGGCAAACACAGAAAGAATAATATGGGAGCATCTGCAAACAAGAGGTGGCAACTCATTTCTAAGAGGCACAAAAACAGTGGAAGTCTTTGAGTAGGCAAAAGGTTAACTAGGGGGAGAAGGCCAACTGAAGCCAGCTTTCAGCAGAGGCTCCCATCCAGAGAGAGAAATAATGACCAGAAATAATCCAATAAAGTGGAAGATTGGGAGCTGAGCTGAGAGAGAGGATCAATAGGTTCACATCACCCCTGCTGAGATAAACAGGGACTCCAAGGAAACAAATTTCAGGTACAAAACCCATCCCAAAGAGGGCAAGAATCCTACCTCTCCCCACCCCCCAGGAGAGCAGCTTGAGGCAAGTAGAGAACACAAGACCTTTTGTTTCACCAAAGGAGAGAAAACGACTGAGGGCTGGGACTCCCTTCATGGAGAGATACCACTGCAAGCCCAGGCAGTCTCTTGCCTGGGCTAAAAATTAATCTAATACTCTCCCTACCTTCCTGAACTCCCAATCCACTCCTCCTCCTCTCCTGGCAGTCTGCAGGACTAGGCCCTGCAAAATCTGGAGCACTGGTAGATTTTTGCTAGGGCAGGGCACCTTATGAACTGTGGGGCTGTTGCACTGAAACTATAACTTTAATAGAGGTGGGGAGTCACAAGGGGAGAGAGACTTGCCCAATGTTGGAAAGAGCATAAATCGGGACCTGTGCTACTGACCACCAGGGACTGCAGCCCATCTGCTCCCCTGCACAGCTGCCCACAGTGGACAGCTTGCCTCCCCGCTGGGCTCCCGAGACCTGTGGCCTGCAGCCAGTGACTCCTTCCTGGCTCCTGTGACCCATGCAGCCCATGGCCGGTGACTCCGACCTTCGGCTCCTGAGACCTGCAGCCCTTGGCCAGCAACTCTCACCCAGCTTCTGCAATCCACGCCCCATGGCCAGCAAGTCCCACCCAGCTCCTGCAAACTGTGCAGCCCATGGCTGGCAACTCCAAACTCCTGTTTCCCACCCGGCTCCTACAGCCCAAGGCCAGGGATCAGCAGCTCCTCCCTCCAGTTCCCCACCAGGCTCCTATGATCATTGCAGTTAATAGCAATGCCCTCCAGCTCCCTGGAGGCTCCTGCAACCTGCACATAGCAGTATCCCAGACCAGCAGCACCACCCCTGACAATGGTGGCGTCTCCATAGTCCCTTCACTGGGGTTAAATTGAGCTGCCAGTGTATACCCACTGCCTAGAAGCTGAAGACCTTTTGAACTCTCCCACATAAGCAGTGTTTGTACTGACTGGGACAATTGGTTTGGAACTCTTGACATGGGCCAATCACCTGGGGACCCACCAAGGTTGTACCCTGGCTGTGTTATTGTGGAAGTGTGGGATTCTCCTCTTCCAGTTGTTGCCTGTGGTGGGGGAGGCAGGGTGTCTTAGTTGCTTATATATCTCCATAGCTGAGATTTCAGCCCAAAGCCATTGATTCACTACTAGGATTGGACAGAGTCTAGCTGAATACCTGTCAGAGGCAACTAGCCCCACCACATCAAGCAGGTCCCCACAGTTTCAGGTTGTAGTTCTGAATGTGACCTTTGTAAAGTTCTAAGAGAAAATTTGCAATCACCAGTCCCAATTCCTTGGTAAAGGGCTGGTTAATTCCAACTCCAGGAGCCCTCAATTTAATTTCACCTTGCCAGCTTCTCTAGCCAAATGGTGAAAAATAATCATGGAGCAGAAAAACTCTGGCAACATGAATAATCAGAGTACATCAACTCCCCCAAGGAATGACAAAAGAGACACAACAGAAGATCCCATTCATAAACAAATGACTAAGATGTTAGAAATCAAATTCAGAATTTGGATTGCAAATAAGATTAATAGAATGGAGGAAAAGATGGAATCAGAAATTCAAGGAGCTATACAAAAGGTGTCTCAAGAATTCAATGAATTCAAAGACAAAATCACCAAAGATTTTGACACATTGAGGCAAGAATTTGCAGCCCTCAAAGACCTGAGAAATACAGTAGTATCCCTCAGTAACTGAATGGAGCAGGCAGAAGAAAGGATTTCAGATGTTGAGGACAAAGCTTTTGAATGCTCCAAAATGCTCAAAGTGGAAGAGAAGTGGAGAGCAAAAATGGATTATTCCCTGAGAGAATTGTGGGACCACTCCAAAACAGCAAATATTCTCCTCATAGGAATCCCTGAAGGAGAAGAGGATGGTCAGAAAGGCAGATAACTCTACTCCAAGAGATAATTGAGGAGAACTTCCCAAGCATGGCAAGAGTTACTAAAATTCAGAGAACAGACAGTTTCATAACCCCAGCATAACTTATCCAAATAAAGCATGTTCTAGACACATTGTAATTAACTTTGCCAAAGTTAATATGAAGGAGAAAATTCTGTGAACAGCCAGATATAAGAAAATCATAACCTACAAGGGGAAGAATATTAGAATGACTGCAGATCTCTCTGCTGAAACTTTTCAAGCCAAAAGAGGATGGTCATCAACCTTCAATTTCCTAAAATAAAACAACTTTCAGCCCAGGATCCTGTATCCAGCTGAATTGAGCTTCATTTATGACAGAGAAGTTAAATACTTTATGACATACACACGTTGAAGAAATTTGCCATTACCAAACCAGCTCTTTGGGATATTCTCAGACCCATCCTCCATAATGACCAGCACAATGCTCTACCACTAAAGTAAACTCACTCTGAAATTCTTGACCAAAACCCAGTTTCCCCAGTGGTGAAAAGATTTAAAATGTCCACTGGACTTTTGAAAAACTTAACACCCAAAATACTACCAAGCTTATCAATACTCTCAATTAATGTGAACAGCTTAAACTGTACTCTTAAGAGGCACATGTTGGCTGACTGGATACAAAAACTCAGTCCAGATATCTGCTACATACAAGAATCTCATTGTACCTTAAAGGATAAATATAGACTCAGGGTGAAGAGATGGGCATTTATAATCCAGGCAAGTGGAAATCAAAGAAAAGCAGGGGTGGCAATTTATTTGCAGATCAATAGGCTTTAAACCAACAAAAGTAAGGAAAGATAAGAATGGTCACGTAATATTTGTTAAGGGAAACACTCAACATGATAAGATGTCAATTATTAACATTTACGCACTTAACCAGAATGCTCCTCAATTTATATGGGACACCCTAACAGACATGAACAATTTAATATCTTTCAGCATCATAATAGTTGGAGATTTTAACACCCCTTTGGCAGTATTGGATAGATCCTCCAATAAGACTCTAAGCAGATAAATTTTGAACATAAACTTCACCATAAAACAACTGAATTTAACAGACATCTACAGAACATTTCATCCTAATAAAACTGAATACACATTCTTCTCATCAGCCCATGGAACAGCCTCCAAAAATGATCACATCTTAGGTCACAAGACTAACATCAGCAAACTTAAAGTATAGAAATTATTCCTTATATTTTCTCAGATCATCACACAATAAAATTTGAACTCACCAATAACAGGTATCTGCATACTCATACAAAGTCATGGAAACTAAATAACCTCATGCTGAATGATAGCTAGGTCATAGATGAGATTAAGGAGAAAATTGACAAACTTTTGGAACAAAACCAAACTGAAGAGATGAATTATCAGAACCTGTGCGATACTCCAAAGGCAGTCCTAAGAGGGAAATTTATAGCATTGCAAGCCTTCCTTAAGAGAACGGATAGAGAAGAAGTCAATAACTTAATGGGACATCTTAAGCAACTGGAAAAGGAAGAATATTCCAACCCCAAACCCAGCAGAAGAAGAGAAAGAACTAAAATTAGATTAGAATTAAATGAAATCGAAAGCAAAAGAATTATTCAAAAGATCCATGCATCAAAAAGTTGGTTTTTTGAAAAATTGAACAAAATTGATAAACCTTTGGCCAACCTAACCAAAAATAGAAAATTAAAGTCCATAGTATCATCAATCAGAAATGACAAAGGCGAAATAACAACAGACACCTAAGAAATTCAAAAAATCTTAATGAATACTACAAAAAACCTTATTCTCAGAAATATGAAAATCTGAAAGAAAGTGACCAATACTTGGAAGCATGCCAACTTCCTATACTTAATCATAAAGAATTGGAAATGCTGAACAGACCTATATCAAGTACTGAAATAGAATCAACTATATGAAATCTCCCCAAAAAGGAGAGTCCGGGACCAGATGGTTTCACATCAGAATTCTACCAAACCTCTAAAGAGGAACTGGTACTTATATTACCTAGCCTTTTCCAAAACATTGAAAAATTGCATTCTATGAAGCAAACATCACCCCAATCCCCCAACCAGGAAAAGACCCAACAAGAAAATAAAACTATAGATCAATATTTTTAATGAACATAGATGCAAAAATATTCAATAAGATCCTAGCAAACAGAATCCAGCAACACATCAAATGAATTATACATCATGATCAGGTGGGTTTTATCCCAGGGACTCAAGATTGGTTCCACATACTTAAATCTATAAATATAATTCATCACATAAACAAAATAAAAAACAAAGAACATATGATTCTCTCAATTCATGCAGAAAAAGCTTTTGATAATATCCGCCATCCTTTCATGATCAGAACACTTAAGAAAACAGGTGTAGAAGGGACTTTTCTTAAACTGATAGAGGCCATCTACAGCAAACCCACAGCCAATATCATATTGAATGGAGTAAAACTAAAAACATTTCCACTCAGATCAGAAACCAAGCAAGGTTGCCCATTGTCTCCACTGCTTTTTAACATTGTGATGGAGTCTCAGCCATCACAATCAGGCAAGAGAAGGCAATCAAGAGTACACATATAGGGTCAGAGGAAATCAAACTTTAACTCTTTGCAGATGATATGAAAACCCCAGGGACTCAACCACAAAACTCTTGGAAGTGATCAAGGAATACAGTAGTGTCTCAGGATACAAAAGCAATACTCACAAATCAGTAGCCTTTATATATACCAAGAATAGTCAAGCTGAAAAAACAGTCAAGGACTCTATTCCCTTTACAGTTGTGCCAAAGACAATAAGATATTTGGGAATTTACCTAACAAAGGATGTGAAAGATCTCTATAACGAGTATTACAAAACTCTGAGAAAAGAAATAGCTGAAGATGTTAACAAATGGAAAAATGTACCATGCTCATAACTAGGAAGAATCAACATTGTTAAAATGTCCATATTACCCACCCAAAGCATTTTACAAATTTAATGCAATCCCTATTAAAGCACCATCATCATACTTTAAAGATCTGGAAAAAATAATACTTTTTTTATATGAAACCAGAAAAAACCTTGAATAGCCAAAACATTACTCAGAAATAAAAACAAATCAGGAGGAATCATGCTACCAGACTTCAAACTATACTATAAATCTATAGTGATCAAAACAGCATGGTATTGGCACAAAAATAGAGAGGTAGATGTATGGAACAGAATTGAGAACCAA
>CAUYRH010043908.1:0-44518 GCA_963574655.1 Perodicticus potto
GAGAAAGTCTCTTGAATGTTATCACAATCAGGTTGATGAAAATATCTCTGATTGTATCTGAAGCCCGTACACTGTACCCCATGACTGAATTATTGTACACAGATATGATTTAATAAAAAAGAAAAGATAAAAAAAAAAAACAAAAAAACAAATAGTACTTTGATTTACTATAGTGGATTCTTTTATTCTTGATTACCTCTCATTACCTGGAGCCACTATAAATTTCGATTTTATAGCCAAATGTGTTATTAGTTTCCAAAACTACAAGAGATTAATAACACATAGTCATGGTCAATAAAGACAGTATTAAAAACAAAAAGTACTGAATAAAGCCCTGGCAAAACATTTCTTATGCTCTCTCATTTTAAACATAGATCCATATGGTAAGTAGTTAGGTTTAGATGACGATTTTCAGTTTTGAAAGAAAATTCTGATATTTTACACACACAAATCCATATACCAGGAGTACCAAAAAATGTATACCCATTTTATGAGCTCTTGTTGGGAGTAAAATTGATCAGTCCTAAAAAGTGTGCAAATTGCAGGTAAAAATGGATGTGTGTAGCATGTTTAACTACACTTGACCAGTAACTGTACCTTCAAATCAATCAAAAAGTAATACATAGATGCTAGCACTTAAAATGTGTATACCTGTTTTTCAAACCCACTGCATATGTGTATATATGAATAATCAATTGCAGTAAAATTCAAATGTGATAAATTAGGCTCATGATACTCCCCTTAAAGTTATAGGTATCTCTCAACTCAGAAAAATATAACTTCCGGACTTGAGAACACGCTGAACCAGGCAAAAATCCTTCTGTGTTGCTTTACCTGCCGAGTAACTTATACAAGACCCCTTTGCAGCCCCTGCCCTCACTTTGCTCAACCAAGCTGTCTTGCTGTGTTTGCCAGCCTGAGGGACTACTTAGAACATGACATTGTTGCCAGTGCTGAACTCCAGGCTCTAAAAAACAAAACTTAACAGTTAACTTTTAGAGCACAACACATTTGTAACCTGGGGCCTTCCTATTGTCAGCAGGCTCTAATGTGATTTTTTTTTCACTTGCAACTTTCAAAATTTTTTATTCTGAGGTCCAAGCTCCAATTTTCATCTTGTTGGTGTTTCTTCTAAACGATAGCATTTAAAATTTAATAGATGTTGGCTTGCCTGTGAATATTAAATTTTATTTTACTTAATGACTTGAAAGTTTATAATATTGTTACGGAGTTGGCTAAGACATGATAAAGCAAAAGATAAAAGTTAATTGCGTTTGAATTTGTTTTAGTCTTCAGAAAATGCTCAAGAAAGCTCACATTTAAGTTTGGCTTACTTAGAATAGAATAAATATGACATCACATTTTGTTGTTCCAAGCTTAACCATGAAAATCTTTCATGTACTTCCAAAGAAATATCCACTTAAAACTGAAATGGCTTCTAAAACATCAAAAACAAAACTCTCAATAAAAATGATTTATTTTTTTAAGTTTTTGAAAAATACTAACAATTATAATCACAACTACTGGGCCTACCTATGGGAAAGACGCACATATGTAATAAAAACAAATGAAGTTCACACTCCAAATCACCATGAAAAAAAGGGATAAAATAAGTACTGTTTCTAGAAAACGTGAATTTTGTCAATTCACAAGCTAGATTTTTACTTCTGCATTTTTAATAAAGCGACAACTCGCTACATAAATGAAGAGGAAGGATTTCACGTTGAATGTAGTCATCTGATCTAAGGCAGCAAACCATTTTCAAATATGGAGAATTGGTATGAAAAAGCTGGCTAGTACAATCCAGTACTCACTGGAAACCAGACCCAGGGGTGCTAGTCCTGAACATGCTGCCACTTAGTTCCAGTGACCTTGGTCAAATCAGTTCACATAGGGTATTTTTTTCTATAAGTAAAAGAGATGGACTAGCAATCTCTATGCTCCTTTTACAAATAAAATGTCTGCCTAATTACATAAGAATATTAGAAGTACCTGTTTACAAATCACAGCTACATCACTGATACAATTCATTCCGATCTAGTCATTAATTCCAGTCCCTACACAGGGCTAGCGAAGATTGGCTAGGTGATTTCCAGTTACTCTACGTCCTTCATACAAGACAATGGCAGTTCTCTAAAAAGATTCAATACTTGGTACTTTCGGAGATTCAGACAAGCCTTTCCTCCTGTTACTGAAGCTCCACTGTAATACAATTGCCTGAGGAAGACTGGATACATGCCCTCTAATCTGCTCATTAAAAAGAAAATGACTAATTTGCGGAAGATTTCTGCATACTAAGTTATCCAAGATCTTACCTGTCATCAACTTGACCTTGTTCTAGAAGACGCTGCCCATCAACAATGATCGAGTGCAAAATCTGCTGACGACTGAACATCTCAGCTTGAAACAACTATGATTTTTTAAAAAAGAAAGAAGAATGTACTTTGGAGTGCCTGATTTTAGCGACCAGTTCTCTGTTAACTTTCCAAATATTCTGGTTTTAGCAAGACTCTGAAAAGTATACCCAGCTGAATCAGAAAACGTGTGAAATCCTACAGTGCAGAAGTGATTTATTTTTAAATCATCTATTCAAATATGCTTAAAGATAAAGTGTAGTTTTTTGCTTTACTAAAACTATGTGACTAAAAGTAGAGTTATGATTCTCTTCGTTCTCTCCAAACCACCTAATACAGTTAAGTCAATGCTCAATTTGTTTTCTTGCTTATTCTGTGCAAAAAAATACAGTCTATTTTCAGACATAAGAGAATAGCCTGGGACCTTTGAAAAAGCTGAAGGAAAAAAAAGCCTCCTCTTTTCCTGGCCTTTTGAACTAACTGTTTCTCAATTTCATTAGGTTAAACAATCATTCCATTACTAAAAATCTCAGTAGAAGGTGTTTTAAATTATTTCCACTGAATAGCTTTATTGAGTTTTAATTCGCCTACCCCATAATTCACTCATTAAGATGCCCTATTCAAAAACTTTTATTAAAAAAAAAAGAAAGAAAGAAAAACTTTTATTATATTTAAAGACTTGGGAAACTATCACCTCAATCGATTTTAGAATATTTTCATCACCTGAAAAAAGAAATTCCACGCTCATTAGCATTAGCAATCACTCCCCACTTTCTCCCAGTCCTCCAGTCCTAACCCACCACTAATCCATGTTATAGCTCAGGTTTTGCCTATCCTAGACATTTCATATAAATGGAATTATGCAATTTATAGTCTTTTGGGACTGGTTTCTCTCCTTTAGCTTTAGTTTTCAAGATTTGTCCATGCTGCACCAAGTATCAGGACCTTATTCCTTTTTATTGCTGGATAATATTATTATATGAATGTATCACAATTTACTTATCCATCCATCAGTTGATGTACATTTGGGCTGGTTCCATTTTTTGGCTGTTATGAATATGGCCACTATCATCAATATACAAGTACTTCTGCAAGTTTTTGTATGGACACACATTTTCATTTATCTTGGGTAGATAGTTAAGAGTGGAATTATTGTGTTCTGTGTTTAACATTTTGAGGAACTGCCAAACTTTCCTAGAGTGGCTTTGCCACTCTACACACCCACTAGCAGGCTCCTATTTCTCTACCCCCTCACCAACATTGCTGCCTCTTTCGTCGTAGCCATCCTAGGGGGTATGAAATAGTACGTATCTCATTGCAGTTTTGTTCTGTTGTCTTTTATTTCACCATCTGTCAATTCAGTAAAACTGTATTTAAAAATACCTTGTATGTCTTTAAATTCTCTATTTTTAAAATTTCAGCAAAATGCTTCAAAAGTAGTTTTATTTTCTTTTAAGCTCTGAATTAAGCCTTTTCTGCCCATCGGTAAATCCCATCTCTCCATGTGCATGTTTCAGAAGCACACAAACCAATTTTGTTACACCAGTAAATAGCAAACAGGGACTAATTGTTGGCCAGTTAATTAACATGCTTTTTGCATATGATTCTTTCCCTGTGTTTCTTAAGAAATAATTATAATGGAATTTGATCAGGAAGCAAACTGGGAGATCACCGATCGCTTTTCCTTTTATAAAATTCATATATGTTTTTTAAAGAACACCAATTTTTAATGACTTTTGATCAAAGCATAGACCCTTAAGCAATTAGCCTTGGCAATATTAATGTTGTGGTCTCCAACTCAATTTGGACATGTGTAACTCTCTGTACTCTTTATACCAACCCCACCCAGCCCCCAGTAAGTAGTCTTTTGCCACAATTTCAGCATTATACCCTGAAGGGTGCTGAAGCCTGACACAAGCTTATACCCAACTGTGGAGCAGAGAAATGGGTCACATTTTTCTAAGATATCAAAGCCTCAAACTTAAAAGAAGGCACAAGTGATGTCTGCCTTTGAGCAGACTCTGTACGAGGTACAGGATTTTAATTCTCCTACGTGCCATTTTATAGCTTCAGTCACGGGTCTAAAACTTTTTATTACCCCCAAATCTACTGGTATAACTTACCTCATGTGCTCTCTGCTGTTCCAAAAGATGCTGGTAATTGCCTGAAATCTCTACTGCTAACTTTTGTTCCGTTTGAACCAGGAATTCCATCCATGTTTCACATTTTTCCAAGAAAGTTTGATGTTGTAGCAAAAATGATTGCAACTTACTGACAGAACGAGGGACAAGGAATAGTGATTATTTTGCTCCTTATTTTTCTATCTCTAGTATATAAAATTAGATTAAGTAATCTGCTTCCAATTCTAACTGGACCATCACAAAGCTTTCAAGTTAGGAGGTAAAATTAAAAAAAGAAGGAAAATTGAAAAAAAGCATTAAGTTTAAAATGTTAACTTTCTAAATGATAAAAATTATGCATGTAGCTTTAATATGGTCTTACTTAAAAGATTTTTCTGATTAAAGCACTATTTAGTCCATCAAAACTGGAAAAATATTTGGCAATTTGAATTTCCCACATTTAGATCAAATTATGTCAATATTCTTGGACAGACCAGAATTCATAAATATACGCAAATCATGAACTTACACTCCGCTGATACATTCAAACATTGACACTATGATTTGAATGCGTCCCCTCCAAAATTCAAGTGTTGAAACTCAATGGTAAATGAGACAGTCCTACAAGGCGGGGCCTTTAAGAAGTGATTAAACCACGAGGGCTCCTCTCTAGTGAATGGGATTAGGACCCTTATAAGGAATATTCACGTCCTTTCACCTTCCTCCTCCCTGTGAGGACATCACATCCCTTCCCTCCTAAGGATACGGCAAGAAGGAGTCATTTTGAAAGCAAAAAGTAGCCCCCACTGAATGACTGACCCTGCTCACACTTTGATCTTGGACTTCCTACCTCCAGAACTGTGAGGAAATAAATACACAGTGGAACCTCCATAGTTGACCACTTCCCTACATTGACTGCCTCCTTTGGGTATCATAATTTTCATGGACTGGACATGCCCCATACATACATGTTACCACAGAAGGCCTAATCCCTCACGGCGACCCCTCCGTATATTGACCAGGTTGTTACAGTTCCTTGGGTGGTCAACTTACAGAAGTTCTACTGTAGATTCTTTTTTTTTTTTTTTTTGAGACAGAGCCTCAAGCTTTCACCCTAGATAGAGTGCTCACAGCAACCTCCAATTCCTGGGCTCAAGCGAGTCTTGTGCCTCTGCCTCACAAGTAGCTGGGACTACAGGCGCCCGCCACAATGCCTGGCCATTTTTTGGTTGCAGCTGTCATTGTTTATTTGGTGGGCCCGGGCTGGATTCGAACCTGCCAGCTCAGGTGTATGTGGCCGGCGCCTTAGCCCGATGAGTCACAGGCGCCGAGCCACTACTGTATATTCTTTACGAATTACCCAGCCTGTGGTATTTTGCTACAATAGCATAAAACAGACCAAGACCAGAGCATCCCCTGTTTACCTGAATCTTTCTGTAGTCTGGGAGGAGATCAGAGACCAGTGACGGTTCAGATTCTGCATCCTTTTGATTTCCTTATCGTTCAGGGGTAACCTATACCCGAGCTCATTTAGACGGTCTAAATCTGGAGCCATGCTGCTGAATTTTAACATCTGTCCCTGAAAGCAAGAGTTAAAAGCAAGTTGGTCACCATAGTCAAAAAGGGCAGAGCTTTTCAAAATGCACAGTGATCTCAGGAAGAAGCTGGTCTCTGGTCTGCTATGCCTTTCGGCCACTTGCTTGCAATCTCTAGAGCTAGAGAGAGAAAAGCGGAATCTCCTATTCAGATTGGGTTCTTGCTGCTGCTCTTGTTACTACAGCTACTCATTATCCTTTACCGAATACTTAGCAGGTTGTGTGCATTGCCTTATGACTTGATTTATTTACTCATAGGTAATTCTTGATAGAACTAATAAAGGATGAAAATTATGCTGATGAGTAGAAAGCCTAATTTCTTGCCCTTTGTATTTAATTTATTCATGCTAATCTACTTCTTTAGCATTTAATAATAATAATGATAATGGTTACAACAGTGATAGCTAACATTATTTGAGCTCTTACTATGAATTGTTATTAAAACCTTCACTGTAACGACTCATTTCACCTTTATAACGATCCATGAGGTAAGTATCATGGCGATTCCCTCTTTACAAATGAGGAAAGAAAGGCACAGAAACGAAGGAAAGTGCTCAAGGCCACTCAGCTGATAAGTGGTCAACATAAACTGTTGGGTTCTTGCTACACTTGACCATACTTTGTGCCAAGACTCCAGCACCCAAGTTGGTGAGACTTAATCAAAAGAGCAGGCTTTGCTTTCAGACCTCTTTCCTCTCTTCAAACACAAGACAAAGCTGGCTGTTCTGGTCTTTCATAGGGATTCTTGGTTTGGGGGGGGTGTTTGTTTTTGTTAGAGATGGGGCTTGCTCTGCTACTCAGGCTAGAGTGCAGTGATGTGATCATAGCTCACAGCAACCACAGACTACTTGGGTTCAAGTGATCCTCCTGCCTCAGCCTCCTGAGTAACTGGTTGGTAGGTGTTACCACACCTGGTTAATTTTTCTTATTTAGAGATAGAATGGTTTCAAGCTTCCTGGCCTCCGGTGATCCTCCTGCCTCAGCCTCCCAAAGTATGTGAACGTTGATCCTGGTCCCATGGGTATTCTTTTCTCCATCTAGGAAATTGGTCACAGAAAGGAGGAAATGGCAGGACACATTTGGCTGTGGGTGCCTTTTCTCTTTGCAAAAAGCTCATGATTCCTGAACATAAAACAACAAAGCTTCAGACGTACTGAAGCCAAAGCATGACTGTTATATGACAGTGTTTCCATCAACATGGAACAGAATTGACAGGATGACTGGAGACAGTCCTTCCCCTTAGGGCACTCAGAGGGAGTAAAACACTATTGCAACAGTAGAGGCTACAAAGTAACTATCACCTACTCACATGAAAGTAATGAAGACATGGTAGAGAATAGGAGAAAAAGACGGGAGCCTAGCCCCGGGGAGGGTGGCCCTGGAGGCTTTCCTGAGAGAGTGACATGGAAGAAAATGACCAGGACTTCAGTCTTTTTGGTGGGGAGGAAGTTGGTGAGGGTGAGAAAAGAATCCAGGAAAGGGAAACATCCCGGGCACGGGCAGCAGGAAGCACTGTGGCTTCCCAGTGGCAGGAGGGGAAGACGGCGTGACACACTCAGAACAGGTGGGAGCTGCTGTGCTGCCCTGATAACCACATGGTCTTTATCCCAAGAGGAGTACAAACCCGCTGGGGGTCTTAACCAAAGAAGTAATATGATAAAATGGGCATGTTTATTTTGTCTACTTGATTGAAAGTTTCAAATAGTTCATAGCTAAGTAGAACCATTTTTTTCTTTTGAAAAAACTATTCACGATATTTTTTATTAACTAATCATGATTTAGGGTACATTGCAAGGTAAAATGTGACGTTTTAATATGTATATTCATTGTGGAATGATTAAATCAAGCTAATTGAGCAACTACCTTGTCCTTCCCCCACTTTTTTTTTCAAGAAAAAAGAGCTTTCTTGCAGCCAGGGGGAGTTATAGGGTAGGGAAGGTGGATGCAGCTGTGTGGGGGGCGCACCGGGGGGCTGGAAGTAAACATGGATGATTCTAGGGATGGAGACAAGAGACTGACAAGCTATTAAGGAGATGAAGGACTGGGATGGACAGGGACTCTGGGGGGAAGGAAGAGTAAGGAGGTTTCCTAGGACCGGCCCTGGCCAGGCTCCCATCTTGGGCTTGGAGATCAGGCCATGTTCATTGCCAAGGTGGAGTTTACTCCTTACAGCAGAGAAGACGGCAGCTCCCATGAGCATCTCATGGGGAGCTCAGAATTGAGAGTAAACCTATGTCAGTTTTGAGTTTTTCTTAATATTTTCAGGACAGAAAACCAAAGATCTGGGACTCCGATCTGAACACACCTACCTTAAGCTCTTCCATCCTTTCCTGGATGGTCGAGAGGTCAGAGGAGTGGCTAGGGTCCTGTCCTTGCAGAACGTCCTCGGCTTCCACTGTCCAGGCTTCCAAAGCTTCCAAACTCTTGGCAAAGGTTTCATAGTCAAGAACTCCGGCCTTTTTTCCACAAAAGAAATTGGCATTTTAGTTAAAAAAAATATTGGCTTTTTAATGAAATCTAGTGAGAGGGTAGATGTTAAAACTATTTGTCATATTCTCATATCGAATTGTCATTCTCAAGATGTCATTTCTAAAAAACAAGTCTACGATGTTGTAAATTTTCTTCTCTTTATGCGATTTTTCTAAAAGATAGAATTATTTCTCTATGCACCATTAGTCCAATTAAAGTTATTCTTTAAATAGATTATTAGTCAACATGTCTGAAAAATATTGCAATTCTTATAAAAGCCTGGTATATAAACACAAATATTAATATTAAAGTGTTTAGTGTTTAATGTTGTTTTTATTAATTGAACAAACCATGGAGACAGGCATCGGTACAGGGACTTGCCTCCTAAACCGATTTTAAAATTTCTTTGTAGAGAACAGTGCAAAACTTCCACCTTGCTTTGTCCTCACTGACACGTCCAAGATTATTTTTTAATTCTTTAGTGTGAAGGAGGTATCATCTCCATGGTGAAAAATCCTTTTCCTGTGTTTATACTCTGACAACACAGCACACTGAATTCATAACAAATGCAGAACATGAGCTCTGTACCTGCAACACAGCCTGCTGCTTGCAAAGAGCCTGCTCTAGGGCGTGCAAGTGTTGACTCAAAGACAGCTGATCCGATTGAATGGCTGACGCAGCTGAAGTCTCCACTTGTTGCTTGAGTTGCTCTCCCAGCTCATGGAGAACAAAAAGGGAATCCCTCACTGTCCCCAGTCCTTTGAGGAGGTCCTATGGAAGGTGAAAATGTGACCAAACAACACGGTTACTGCACTCCTTCTCATAAAGAGCAATCCACAAAGGGCCACTCCTCCGGAAACATGCAATTCTTATTTATCACATGATCAGACTAAAGAACCTCCACCTGCACAAAAATAATCAAGAATCAAATCCAATTGTTAAAAATCGTGTGTATGTGTTTTACTCCTGTTAATAAAAGCCCCAGAGCTTCATTATAGGATGTCAGGGAAATGCAGGAAAACATACATAAATCAGTAAAAAACCCAATGTGATCCCCAAGTAAGAGCCAGTAACTGGAAACGTTCTAGCAGACTTTCTCTTGCTTTGTTGTGTAGCTGATATCAAATTGAAAACTGTATTTTGCTCTTCTCCACTTACTGTTATTATTACACCCACTAGGAATTAGTTTGGCAGTGGTATCGTCTAGTGGTATGTGTCTATGTGATCACATATTGTACTTACTATAATCCTCCTATCTCAGTGGAGCAAAGAACCCAGTGATGATCTGGTGGGCAGAGGGAAGTTTAGTTTGGGTCTCCATTATTTTCCATGGCATCTCTTGACTCCAACTTTGTGAAATCCTCTTATACACTCAAAAATATAAGCCAGTGGAAATTATGTCTAATTTCTAGCCATTAAGCCCTAATAAGTGATTGTCCTTTTTGTCTGTTGCTGGTACCCCTTGGTGGCGATGACAGAGCCTGCCATGCCTGCCCAGTAACTATTCTGAGAGAAAGAAAAGCAAAGGGCAGTTGGGCATGGTGGCTCAGACCTATAATGCTAACACTTTGACTAAGGCCAAGAGCTAGAGTCTAGCCTTAGTGCCATAGTGTGACCCTGTCTATTTATTTGGCAATGTATAGTAGATGTTGTAAACTTGCATCAAGTTTATGAATAAAGAACCATGAAAAAAAAAAGTACTAAAATCAGCCGGGTATAGTGATGTGCACCTGTAGTCCTAGCTACTTGGGAGGTTGAAGCAGGAGGATAACTTGCACCCAGGAACTGGAGGTTGCAGTGAGCTACATTTATGCCATTGCACTCTAGTCTTGGCAACAGAATGAGCCCTTGTCTCTAAAAAAAAAAAACAAAAACCAAAAAACCTAAAACAAAAACCAAAAAGGGCTCCTTGACCTTGACATAGACATGGTGTATTTCAATTCAATGATACTGAAAATGACAGCCCTTGCAAGGATATGGACAAAAAATGGCCTATTTTATGTCTGTTACCAATATTCATCTCTAGCTTTAAGCTGATTTCTGGTCCAAGGTATTAGAATAGACTAAACTTAAAATTTACATAATTTTTAAAAGTTGTCTAATTCTAATAAGCTAATTAGGGAAAGAAGACTTTTGTAACAAGTTCAAGAAAATAGAGACAAATAAGGATAAATAATAAGAGCCATGTCACGGATGAAACCAGAGAAGAGCTGTTCCCACAAACCTTAAGTAGATTATTGGCAGCTATAGTGAAAAAGAGAATTATTAAAAAGCTATTAAAAAGAAGTAAAGCTGGAGAGAAAGACTTTTTTCTACCATTAAAATCTTAGATGAAACTAATATGTAGATGTTTACATGGGCGATAATGAATCTAAATGGATGATACCTTAATAATAGATTTTTTAAAGATACAACATTATTCCCCACATGGTCATTTCCTGTAATGACCATGTCAGTAAAACACAGAGGCTAAATCTTTCACATGGATTGCATTCCATTAGGAAAAATGGGAAAACAACTCATCTTTTAAAATGAAACAATGGGCGGGGAACCTCTTAATAAGATGCATGTGCAACTGTATTCTGAAAATCAGGCAGGTTTTTTGACACTGGGACAATAATTTTTTGGAGAATAGTCTCACATACGGAGACATCCCCAAAGCTTATACACATTAGCCCTGGCCCTGAAAACCTGGGAAGTGTAAGCATGGCATGGTGGGGAAGCACGACAGCTCCTGAACGTACGTTGCAATCTTGAATCCACGTAGCAACTTCCTCATCGGGGATGTCCTTGCTGGCGGCTGCCTTCAGCAGCTCATTGGTTCGATCCTCCTGCTGCTGAATGGTGGACGCGCACTGTTTGGAGTAGTCCTTGTATCTCTGCCAGAGCTGGAGAAGGGCCTTGCTGGAGTGCAGCTGCTCAGCAATCTCTTCCAGCAAGTTGTTCCATCTGGAAATGATAGCCAACACTCAGGGCAGATTACCACCTCTCAGCAAATGCCCAGATTTACTATTTTATTTTTCCCGATCCTGGTTCCTGTGAATATGCTTTTAATGGAAGGATGAGTCATTTCCATTGAACTTATCTCGAGGGCACTTGATCACGAGGATGAGGACAACCTGGATTTGCAGCAGTTCTAATTCTTTGTAAATACCTTGACTGTACTTACCATTACGTTCATTTTGTAAAAACCAAAACTTTAATGGAACAGACTCTATGAGGCTCAAATTCAAAATGTGAGAAAATTTTGATTTGAATCACTACTTATTATAAGGCTGTGATATAAATAATGAGTAAATGCCTTACCTCATATTGGCCTCATTCAGTGTATTGGTGAGAGTTTCTGTCACAGGTGGGTGACACTCTTTTAATAGCTGGTTGGTGACTGAGCCAAATTTCTGTAAACTCTTTTCCTGCTTTTCTAGATCATCTTGAAGACTCTGCCCAAAGAAAAACATCCCACAGATGACATGACAGGATCTAACTTCTAATAAGCAAGTTTAAAAGTAATTTATGTTTTCATAAATACATACGAATATATAAATTCATGCATGACTGCGCCAATGGTTTATAAACTTTCTTAGTCTTTTCTTCTCTTTTTAATGATTTTTTTTACGTCTGTGAGAACAGAGTCTTACAAATTAAGCCTTGACATATTGACACCTGGATTCTGCTGAAAGAGCTTGTATAGGGTGCCCTTGTCTGTGGACTGGTAGGAAGCTGGTGGTGGCCTATGTAACGTACCATCTGTCATAGTGTCACTCTGGTTGATGCCCAAATCCAAGGCCAGATCTCCATATTACACAAACTCCTAATAATTAAAGACTAAAAGCATAGCTTTTCCAAGTTCTGTGTGTGAGTATTCTTCCTTGCAAAGACTTAAAAATCTTCTTTAAGATTTTATTTTATTTTTAATTGACAAATAATAATTGCATGTATTTATAGGGTACAGTATGATGTTTTTATATAGGTTTACATTGTGGGATGAATAAGTGAAGCTAGTTTACTTACTAATTTTTTGTCTAAAAATGTCAAAATTGTAGAAGTAGACAGTAGAATGGTAATAACCAGAGGCTGAGGGGTGGGTGGTGGATGGGGAAACGGAGATGTATTCAGCTATACAGAAAGAATAAACTGTGGTGCTCTACTGTACAGAATGATGACTACAATTAATACATAATAATAGGATACATCATATATTTCAACAATGCTTAAAGCAAAGAATATTTATTAGACAAGCTTGATGGAGTCAAGGAAAGGAACCAGGAAAGGATCTGGAAGAAAGGATTTTCCCTAGAAATGTAGCCAAAGTGATAGAGTTAAGTTCTTACTAAACCTCCATAGGTTAAGTAGGCTAAGAACTTAGAACCATTTTAACATAGTATCTGATTACCCTCATGTCAAAACATTCAAGGAAAAGATACTTACTGCTTTCACCTCTTAAGACAGTTCTTTCCAGTGTTAAACACAGAATATGCTAAATTTAAAAAGTGCTTCTAACCTCATCAAAGGTATAAAGATATTTTTAAATTTAGTATCCTCAAACTAAGTTTTAATGGGCCTTAGCATCTACAGTAACTACTTAAGGTTTAAAAAATTATATACAGTATGCATGTATTTCTTCCTTTCTCCCTCCCACCCCACCCAAAAAAGACATTTCCTTAAGAACATTTGCATAGAAGGTCAACAACATATAAACTCTGATTGCTAAGCCAGGAGGTAGACTGGATGTAAGGACAGGACATGCCACACCCTTGCTGACATCCTGTCCCTGAGGGGCCTGTCCAAGCCCACAGTCTGTGTTGTTTAAAGCAGAAGACCAGTGGCAGGTGACAATGGCCAGATGAGGAAGGGAGGGTGGTGACCTGGGACAGGAGCAAGCGCTATGTTCAAGACCAACAGCAGGGAGGCCATTCTAGATGGATGAACGTGGTGAGACGGGACACACAGGAAACTGATCAGTATGTGCCAGAAAGGAGGATTGTGTGGGCACACTGGGTAGCTACTGATAACTAAACCAAAAGAAAACAACCGTTCAGATGTTACCACTTTTGCTATTTGCCTCTTTTTCTTTTCTTTTCTTTTCTTTTTTTTTTTTTTTTTTTTTGAGACAGAGCCTCAAGCTGTCACTCTGGATAAGGTGCTGTGGCATCACAGCTCACAGCAACCTCCAATTCCTGGGCTCAAGCGAGTTTCCTGCCTCCACCTCCCAAGTAGCTGGGACTACAGGCGCCCGCCACAACGCCCGGCCATTTTTTGGTTGCAGCTGTCATTGTTGTTTGGCAGGCCTGGGCTGGATTTGAACCCCCAGCTCAGGTGTACGTGGCTGGCGCCTTAGCCCATTGAGCCACAGGCGCCAAGCCCTCTTTGTTTTCTTTTTAATGCCTCAGTATATGTTTGGAGATTCAGGATAAAAAGAGAAAGGGAAGACAAAAGGTGGTGACAAGGGATCAAGGAGGTTGATGTGGGCATAAAACCATTTTATTTTTTTAATAATTTTATTAAATCATAATTGTGTACATTGGTGCAATCCTGGGGCACAATGTGCTTACTTCATATACAATCAGAAATATTTTGATCATACTGTTAGATAGCCTTCATGGCATTTTCTTAATCACCCATTTTACATAAATACATTTATGTGGACATTTCTATAACAGGAATAATTAAAAACCATTTAGTTATATACCATTTAGTTTGACTGTTTATCTCATCAAAGGCTACTTTGTGGTTGCTCCATTGGTCAAGCACTGACTTCAACTGTAGCTTTAATTGCCCAACTTTTCTGAGTACTAATCCAGAATTTGGCACTCACAGGCAAGTCTGATTAAGTAACAATAAGGCAGGTACTATTAGTTTCAAAGACTATACAGATAATGAAATGTAAACAATATATGGGTCGCTGGAATCCTAGGAGTTTGGGAGGCTGAGGCAGGTGGATTGCTTGAGCTCAGGAGTTCAAGACCAGCCTGAACAAGGGCGAGACCCCATCTTTACTAAAAATAGAAAAACTAGCCAGGCATAGTGGTGCACACCTGTAGTCCCAGCTACCTGGGAGGCTGAGGAAAGAGGATTGCTCCAGCCCAAGAGTCTGAGGTTGCAGTGAGCTATGTTGATACCATGGCACTCTCCCAAGGGCGACAGAGTGAGACTCTGTCTCATAAAACCACAGTCATATGTGGGCAATATTTCAGGATGATGTTTCGATTTGGCAATGTTTTGGTTTTCTCAAATTAAGTAGAATGTTAAGGATGTCTTAAATTAAAAACCATTTAGTTAAAAAGAATGTTAAGGATGTCTTAAATTCATTCCTTACCTGAAGATTGTCTACCTGAACTTGCACAGCTTCTAAGGAACCAGTCAGCAGACGGAATCGGGAAAGAGAGTACCGGGCCTCCATGAGGTAACTGTTTATCTCATCAAAGGCTACTTTGTGGTTGCTCCATTGGTCAAGCACTGATTTCAACTGTAGCTTTGATTGCCCAACCTTTCAAAAAAGACAAATACTTCTTACAATTACCTAACATATAAAACAATGGAATATATATTCAATTGACAGAAGAACATTAACATTTGAGAACTTTATTAGAATGTCAGGCATCATAAACAAATGAAAACTTACAAGAAAATTTCAAAAGGTAGAAATGTATCAACTTTGAAATTCATGACTTTTGCACTTTTGAACACTTGGTCTAAATGGAAATGCTTAAAAATGTGATTAATTTATAAATGTATGTGTATTTTAAAGTGATAAAAGGTCAATATATTAAATAGGAAATGCATTAACTCATTTATCCCTGGTAACAACCTTCTGAGATAAGAATAGTCATTTCACCCTTTTATAGATGAGGAAACTGAGGCACTAAAAGGCCATAAAAGTTGCCCAAGACCATACTGGTAGCGTGTGAGAGATCTCGGTTTGAATCCAGGTAGTCCGGTCCAGGAAATAAAATCTGTATCTGTATCTGTCTCACAGGTGCCTGCCCATACTCAAATGAGAAAAAAACACCTAAAAAGAGCCTTTCCTCACCTTTATCTCCATCAGAAAAGTTTTTAGTTTGGTCTTTATCACTTAGAAATATAGCTGCCCAGGCTGGGGATAGACATTTAAGAATTATCTATAGCCATGGGACCAGGTGAGATTACTAAGAGAGTAATGTTTATAATAAAGACTTTCTCTAAGAAACATCAGAAACTAGATTTTTTTTTTTTAAAGAGGTTCAAGAAGTGGTCTTAACAATACAAGGAGACAATGTATAGATTTGATACTGATTTACTCAGTCACTCTAGGGAAAATAAGACCCTGATTTGATTGGGATATGAGCAGGCAAACAGGTCTCGGCTGGGCTGTCCAGAGCAGTATTACCATGCGGTCTAAATTCGCCCAGGCTTGGCTGAGTTCTTGAAGTGTGCTCACGACAGTGCCACAGACGTCTTCCTTTTTGTTCTGAATCAAAGCAAGTCCATTCTGTTCAATTTTCTCAACTTCTTTTTCTTTTGCTTTAATCAAATCTTCCAGATCCTGAAAGATTTTAAAAAATAGTTACTTTAAATTGTTCTATTACGGAACTCTGGGGTGTAGTGAAATTGAGCCATTATAGTTTCGTGTCCTGAAAACCTTTTACTAATCCAAAAACCTAATCATTCTCAGAAGAGGGTTGCCATAGAGGTACTTTCTCCTATAGTTAAATGTTTTTTTTTTTTTAAAAGTCTTTTTATAGATGGAAAATTAGCATAACTTTAAGAAAGTAAAACTTGATAATCTACTAGATAAGGAAATGTCACCTTGTAATTTTTTCAAGAAACTACAAGGAAAGAAATCTATGCTGGAAATGATAATAGGATTTATATTCTTAAATTCATATATATTGGTGTTCAAAAAGTCAAACAGCCTCGCCCGTAAGAAGAAATGCAATAGAATGGCATTCTGGGGCCAAGTGTCTGAGACTCAGTCGCATTTCCACTACTATAAGGCTGTGTCACTTGGGTAAGTGAGAAATTTCTACCAGGTCTCAGTCTCCTCAGATTGGATATGAGAAGATTGGAAAAGAGAATCTCTATTATGCTCTCTTTCTCGCTAAAATACTCTGATACCATGTGGTTCTGAAAGGTGACGGGGCTTTTTTCATGAATCAAATCCCCATTTTCTTTAAGATGTGCATTTACAACTGGCAGTATAAAATGCTCAAGAATGCAAAGTGAAATGAGGAAAAGATTTGGGGCACTATACATCAAAATCGTGACATATTTTAATGCCATCAGAAAATCTGAGAAGCTCAGGGAAGCACGCTGATACTCTACCAACATTTTATAAATAAATGGGAGATCAGGTCGCCCAGCCTGTCTTGCTAACAGAGTTGGTGAGAGCTGAGGGAAGTGGACGGGTGAGATTGAAACACAAGCCGTAGAGCCTATGGACTCCCAGTCCAATGCTAGAGATGAATCAGCTGACCCTCAAACTTGGAGAGATATAAGTCCCATGTTGGGGTGATAAGCCAGAAATTAAGGCATGCTTATATTCCCACATGCAGAACTATACCCCCACAACTAAAATAAATTTGTGGGCCCTGGAGGTTATAAAAGAAGAGAGAAAATTACAAAATCTTTTAAGTTTGGATAGTGTTTCAACTGTGCAAAAAAGATTTTCACTATGATCCAAATATGGTAATAATACTGGAGAGCCCAGTCTCTGCTATATTAATTACAAATTTTGCACTTCTTGGGCTAGGTGTGGGGAGGCCAAGGCAGGCGGACTGCTTGAACTCAGAAGTTCCAGATCAGTCTGAGCAAAAGCAAGACCCAGTCTCTACTAAACGTAGAAAAACTAGCCCGTGTGGTGGTGGGCACCCATAGTCCCAGTTACTTGGGAGGCTGAGGCAAGAGGATCACTTGAGGCCAAGAATTTGAAGTTGCTGTGAGCTGTGATGACTCCATGGCACTCCAGTAAGGGCAAAAGAATGAGACTGTCTCAAAAAAAAAAAAACAACAAAAAAAAACCCCCACAAATTTTGTGCTTCCTTTAAAATAATTTTTGCCTCTTTTATTTTTTGTTTCTGTTGTGGTGCAACCTTTAATCCACCTCTCTACTTCATTTATAAAATAGGCATAACAATACATTTCTTTTTACCCCAAAGGAATAAAATTATACATACATATGAAATATCTTTTAAGCTGTCAAAAACTAGCTACATGTAAGATAATATTTTATTCAGCCATTTGGCAGTCTGCCATGTTTCAGCACAAATTTATTTATTCTTCTGTACTGAATTATCATGAAGCTATTTTTGTCCTGGTGTATTAATTAGAAATTCATGCATTTGGTAGCTTAAAGAGATCATTTTTGTTTTTCATATTGTTCTTTAATTTCCACTGTATAATTTTGCCAATATTTTGACAGTTTCCATAATTACCAGAGAATGAGTGTAATGATTATTGGGGTTATAGGTCCTTTATGTAGTATGAAAAACATATTATCTTTACTATTTAATGACTTTTCTCTTTATTTCTTTAAGAGATTAAATAACAATAAATAATCCTTCTAATATGTCCTGAACATATAATTCTAAAATTTAACCATTAAAAATTAAGTTTATCTGGCTCAGTGCCCATAGCACAGTGGTTACACCGAGGCTGGCGGTTTTGAACCCAGCCCAGGCCAGCTAGGCAGCAATGACAACTAAGACAAAAATTAGCCGGGCATTGTGGTGGGCGCCTGTAGTCCCAGCTAGTTGGGAGGCTGAGGCAAGAGAATCGCTTGGGCCCAAGAGTGTGAGGTTGCTGTGAGCTGTGACACTACGGCACTCTACCAAGGGTGACATAGTGAGACTCTGTCTCAAAAAAAAAAAAAAATTAGGTTTATCCTCAATTTTCTATAGATGTTAACTTTTTCTCAGTGAACATTAAATAAATAATCCACTGCTTAGAGACATATATCAAAAATGCCATACACGTGTCTTGACATAAGAGCAAAACATAGGAGGGAAATAGGATTGAAATACATATTTTGTGTAAAATAGAGGTGTCTTTTCTTTTCCTTTCAATAACAAAAGATGATTCTGTTTCTGATCAACGAAGGAAAACACCAAACCTAACATTTTTATTATGATAAATCATTCTTAACTTGGGTTAATTCATAAATATCAGTTTCATGTTGTATTAAATTAATAAATCACCTCTAAGAGACTGGGAAAATATTCAAGATTTTTAAAACAAAATACATCTTGAATTGAGTCACCAATTTAAGTATACTGGCTTGAATTTCACAGTTCAGTCCAAAAGAACAATTTCTCAAAAATGACAATTTTATCAAGGTTTACGGTATTGCCAAGTAGAACCTTTCAGTTAGGCTATTGTGATTTATATGTGATATCCCCAAATAACTAGATGGGCTGCTTTCATTCTGTCTTTTGTTTCAGAAAAATGACTTTTCATTTGAAATCACAAATTGGCACTAATGTACAGTTCTTTAAACCACACTTTACGCTTTTCTTCTGATACTGCCTGATCTCTCTGGGAAACTAAAATCTAGGTCCTAAAAGCAGTAAAATGTGGCCAGGCTTCTACCATATTTTCAGATAGTGATGTGTCTCTGTCAAACAGAAGAGCAGGAAAAGAAACAAAATGGAAAATGGTGGGGAAAGTATATCTTCCCAAACAAAAAATAAAATAAAATAAATAAATAAATAGATAAATGAAAAAAAAAAAGGTTCTGCACAGTTAAGGAAATAATCAACAGAGGAAATAGTTTAGATTTTTTTTTTCTATAGGCTATGATAGTTAAAATAATTACCTTCTCCAAAAATGTCTACTATTTGATCCCTAGAATCTGAGAGTATTTTCCCTCCCATGGAAAAAAGAGATTTTCTTCATAGAATGTAAGGACATTATGGATCTTCAGATAAGGGCGAGCATCCTGGATTATCCATATTGGCCCAACATAACCACTTAGAATTCTCACTGAATTTCTAAGATTGAAGAGGGAGGTAGTGAAAGAGATGTGGGACAAAAGTGGCATTTGGAATGATTCGATGAGTAGGAGTGGATGCGAGCTATTAGATTTCTGACCTCTGTAAGTATACGGTAGTAAATGTGCATTATTTTAAGCTAAAAAATAAAAACTATTATTTCTAGGCATTTTTCTATGTGATATTTTTCTTTGTCATTTTTATGCAGTCTCAAAACTATAATCCGTCAGCTGGAGAGCCAGCACTGGAAAGATATGCTCTTCCTTTCTGAACTAAAAAGTGTTGACTGATGGCTGGGCACGGTGGCTCACGCCCGTAATCCTAGCACTCTGAAGGCCAGGGACGGAAGATTGCTTGAAGTTGGGAGTTCAAGAACAGCCTGGGCAAGAGTGGACCTTGTTTCCACTAAAAACAGAAAAACAGTTGGGTGCTATGGCATGCACTTGTAGTCCTAGCGATTTGGAAGGCTGAGGAAGGAGGATTGTGCCCATAAGTCTGAGCAATGATGATGCCACTATATTCTACATGGGGTGACAGAGTGGGATCCTGTTTCAAAAAAACAAAAGTTTGGCTGAGTGTTTATTAAATATATCTCTCTTAAATATATATCTTTACATATGTCCCAAACAACAACAACAACAAAAAATGCTGGTTGGAAGGGAAATTATTACTGAAGTTCTTTCTTCTTGAGCCCTAGAACAGAAGAAAAACAAGACCTGGGGAGAGGAGCTCCTCTGAAGAACTACCTCAAGTCTTCAATTGTTCTTAGGAAACTACAAGAAAATAGGCATAACTAATATGTAGCTCAGTACAAATCAGTGGATTATTTTAAGAAATTATCACAGCATTAACTATAATCACTCACTTTTTGGCGTATAGACAAGAATACCTGGAGAGGGATTATGTGTTCCCAAGTTACCGGGAAAGATCTGAATAGACCACGCCACTCATCACTAGCAGCAGGAGCGAACTCGGCACACTCCCCACTGACAAGGCAGGCAGTGACACCGCCAGCGGGGCAGCACGTGCTCGTTCAGAGAGCCGAATGAGAGTCCAGCCAAGGGTGTAGGCTAACATCCACTCAGAAAGTACAGAGCAGAAGAGAGCAAGTTAGAGAAGGAAGGATGCCGGCCAACTCCTGGCCTCAGCAACAAGTTCACAGTAAAATATTCAAGCACATATGTGACGGGGACACTGGCTCGAACATTTGTTCTGAGACAGAGTCTCACTCTGTCACCTGTGCTACTGTGCCCTGGTGTCAGCCTTGCTCACAGCAACCTCAAACTGATGAGATTAAGCAATCCTCCTGCCTCTGCCTCCCGAGTAGCTAGGTCTACAGGTGCTGCCACAGCGGCCAGCTATTTTTATAATTTTAGTAGAGACAGGGTCTCGCTTTTGCTCAGGCTGACCTTGGAACTCCTGAGATCAAGCAATCCCCCCACCTTAGCCTCCTAGAGTGTTAGGATTACAGGCAAGAGCCATGGCGCATGACCTGTTTCTTTGTTTTGTTTCTAAGAGACAAGGTCTCAGTCACCTGTCCAGGCTGGAGTTCCTGGCACAATCAGCTCACTGCAGCTTCGAACTCTTGCCTCAAGGGATCTTCCTACCTCAGCCTCCTGAGTAGCTAGGACTACACACACTCACAGACCTTCATACCCAGCCAATTTTTAATCTTTTTTGTAGAGACCGGGTGTCAATATGGTGCCAGGGCTAGTCTTGAGCTCCCGGTCTTAAGTGATTCTCCCACTTTGGCCTCCCAAACTGCTGAGATTATAGGTGCGAGCCACAGCTACCTGGCTTTGCATGCTTATTTTGAATAAGCTAACTAAAAAAAAAAATGTTTAAAAATAATTGAGTAAATGATTTGAGGTTGGGCATAACCAATACTAGGAATTATTTTTAAGCTCTCTGTGGTGATAATATTATGGGTGCATAAGAAAATACCTGTTTTTCAGAGATTGTATGATAGCATGTAGGAAGAAAATGACATGTCTGGTATTTACTGTAAAATCTTTTTAAAAAGAAAGAATTCAGGCAAATGTGTCAAAATCCTGATAATTATTATATCCAATGCTCAGGGGGTCATAGCATTTTTCTCTACTTTAGGAGTATGATTGAAAATTTTCAGAATTTCAAATTTTTGAAACATTTGAAAACAAATCTTAGTTTAAAAAGCTCTATAAACTCAGGCAACAAGAGACATTTGTTACTAAATGCAACTTTTAAAGAATAATTAACTTGAAATCCTGAGAGCCTGCAAACTTCTTCAGCATACACGGAAATCCTAGGTGGAACACGTGAGCCACTCCACACAAGTTACCTGGCAGTCCTTCAGCGCATTCTGAACAGAGGCCTGGTCTCCCACACACTGCTGCTCTTTCAGTTTCATTTCCTGAGTTTCACACCACGTTTTTAGACACTGTACATTGTTTTCATATTCTGACCAAGATTCCAGTAAGCCTTCCAAAATCTGGATCTGCACCAATGTAATAAAGACATGAGATTTTCAATTATATGCTAAAATCAAATCATTGCCAGGCTAATTACTCTGGCCAGTATTTCCTCCAACTTAAGACTTCTTAAAATACATGCCGTTATACATATGATTTAAAAAATGAATTTTATAAAGTGTGGATCAATAACTATTACTGGTGAGCAGGAAAAGACTAAAGTTAACTTGAAACAACAGCAAAAGAAACGAAGAGCCATCTTTCTGAAACCATATGAAATATACAGAGTGAAGGGTGGGTAAGAGAAAATCATTAACAAGATTAAAGAATGTTCCAGGGGTGTCCAAACTGCACCTGGTGGGCCACATGTGGATTACGTGTGAGGACTTTTTTGTTTATCTGTGGTGGCAGGTACCACAAAAATTATGCATGGACCTTTTTTTATCTTTGCTCGTCAGTTTTACTCAGCGTTTGTGTATTTAATGTGTGGCCCAAGAAAACTCTTCTTTCAATGTGGCTCAGAGAAGCCAAAAGGTTGGACACCTCTGGAGCAATGAACATTCATTGGCATTGCTGGAAGCATTCTCATGCCCACTGTAGCTACACTACTCATGAACTGAGTTTTCTTCACAGAAGGTGCCTGTTCTTGGGATTTTCACATAAATATGGACAGCAGCAGGCCACCTGGCTTACCTTCTCACTTACTAGTCCTTGCAAGATTTGCCAACTTTTATTCATTGCTCCAAGTTGCTCAGCAAAATCTGTCTTGTCACTGCGTTTACTTTCCACATCCTGACCGCTGATTTGTAACACTGACTGGTTCACAAAATCAACTGTCAACTGTTTACAGTTAATGTCTATCTTAAAACCCTAAAAAAAGAAGAGAAAATAAGAAAACCAGGTTATACATAGAAATGTCTTATTGCTTTACTAGGGATTGTAAAGTCTTAAGTTACATTAAGATCGATGTTATCACGTCCAAGGCTTAGCCCGAATGGCACAATTTACATGGATTTATATGACCCATTATTTTCCGAGGTTGAGTATATATTTGTATGTATTTGTACAAACAGATGTACGTATACATGTGTATGTACATATATGTATATATATATATGTTTAGGTACAAGATATAGAACTGGATAAATTTCATAACCTCTCCATAAAATATTTATAATATGGAATTTATTTTTATGATTTCTATAATTTTTTAAAAAAATAACACAAAATTATTCAAAATTATTCCTAGCACAGGATAACATTTTTGTGCCTCTATCTGTGCATGTGGTTTTCTTGCTTTCGAATGCCCATCTGTTTACCATGGAGGGAATATACATTTCGAGACCTGATTTCCATAATAGGAGTTTTTGAGTTCTTTCAAATAAAATAGTGCAAACACATGACAAGTTAAAGGCAAAAAAGTTAGTCACCTTGTATTTCTGGAGGTATTCATGAATTGCTTTGCCACCTATACAATTCTTTATATCATCTTCATCCTTTTGAATGACATTTTCCATCAGAGAAATCCAGCTCATGACTTCAGAAATGGCATGGCGGGAAGGCAGCTTATCCATCTGGAGCTGGCCACGTCAGACACAGAGCAATCCCCACGCGTTAAAATTAAAACCCGAGTTCTCCTAACTTACAAAACCCACATTAATTCTTATAAATGTACCACAAGAAATAACTCTCTTTAATGGAATTTTGAGATCTTAACCCTCTTAGAAGCTTGAAGTTAAACATCAGTCAAACACTGAACAATAATAGTCATTTTAAGTTCACTTGACATCCAATACTACAAACATCGTGTAAACATTAACTAATTAATCAAAACACCAGCAAGAAGAAAATATGATTCTTCTTTTACAGCTAGTTTTATGAGTTAAAAACAAAACTACAAAACATTCAACAGATGCATTTTATTAATTATCTTGTAAAATCTCTGTGTATTGTGACTCAGGAATGTTAAAAGAAGAAAGAAAAATATCACACTACAAGCTATCACTTTCTAGATTTTTTGGCACTCTAATGTTTATTAAGAACATAGCCAATATATTTAGTCTTCAAAATATACTAAGAATTCTGAATCTTACTTAATATTAGTATATCACACATTTATGCAGATTTGGAGGAACAGAAGCTATCATTTAAAATATTTATAAATCAATTTCTATGTGGGGCTAAAAGATGCGGAGTTGAACATGGGATAGTTTCTGTCAACCAGGAAGGTACACCTGCTGGTTAGGAGAAACCAGGCATATACATAGTATATGTTCATACATTAACCAGAGCTTTCATGCCTAATACACAGAGATGAATGTCCAAGGGAGATAAAGATAAAATTTTCTGGGACTTCAGGGTAGGCAGGTGTATTTCCAGATAAGAGGACTTCTTACATTTATTGAATGCTAATTTCTGCCTTGTATGTAGGATGATCAACCTTTTGCTCATATTACGTTATAATCTTCATATCTTCTCAATCCATGAGGAAGGTATAACTTCCCACACTTTTGTACCCATGGGAAAACAGAGTTTAAATGAGACCAAAGATGTCAATACACACACACACACACACACACACACACACGTTAAAAAAGCCCTTGGAAGAAATGCCATGTGGGCGGGGCTTTGTTAAATAGTCTACTTTAATCTGTAACACGATGGAAAAGGGGAAAGGGCAGATATATTAGACAAAGCTGATTTACATTTGTGAGCAAAAGCATTCATACAGTGTAAGTCCATTATTAGCCATTAAACCAACCCCTCCATCTCTACCTGGTGGAGCTTCTCCTGGACAGCTGGAATACTGGTCAGCAGGTCTGTCCACTGGCTATCGATGCGTGACAGCTCTGAGCGCAGTGTGGCTGTGTCGACCTTCTTTAATCGAAGAAGCTGATTTCCAGTGCTCAGAACAGATGACTTCAGGGAAGATTTGGCATCTACTTCTTTAGAAAACTCCTAAAAGAAGTAGTGACTTTCAAATTAGGTTTAAATAGCCAGACCCTTCATTAAAGGAAAGAGATCAACTTAATGTGTGAAATAATGTCCTTTACATCTTCACAGGGGAGTTATGCTGAGGCAAATGAAAGAAGCATACCTTTGCCCTCGAATGAAAGCCAACAACAAAGCCATTATTTGAAAACTACTTTAAAGGGGCAATGTCAAGTAGTTAAGTCGTATTATTCTGCATAATTTTCTTTTTCGAGACGAGGTCTTGCTTTTCTGTCCCAGCTAAGAGTGCAGTGGTGTCATCATAGCTCACAGCAACCTCAAATTCCTGGGTTCAAGTGATCCTCCGTCTTTTGCCTCCCTCTAACCTCCCGCTACCAGAGCTGAGACTACAGGTGTACACTACCATGAGGGCTAATTTCTCTATCTTTTTAAGACACAAGGTCTTGCTGTTCAGACAAGGTCTCCAACCTCCTGGCCTCTAGCAATCCTCCCACCTCAGCTTCCTGAAATGCTGGAATTACAGGAATTAGCCATTGTGCCTGGCCTTTAATTTGCATAATTATTGAATGCACATAGTTAACCTTAATACATTTTCTATAGCTTGTTTGTTAAGTATATCCATTGACAGCTTATTTCCTTTCTGCTGGTGTATGGGTCATATCTGACCTAAAGGCCTGAAAACAAGAAAATCTAATCAACTGCCTTAGATCTTAAACTTACCAGGAAAGCATTTAGATGATCACGGACTGTTTCCAGCTCTTGTGGGACTGTCACGGATTGCTGAGTCCAAAATTCTAGCTTTTCTTTTGCAGATTGTAACCAGTGAATTAGATCTGCAGATTCACTTTGATACCTGTTGAGTATATTAATGATTCTATTCAGTTAGTATCTGATCCCTTCCTCCCACTCCCCCACATTATTCACCGATGCCAATGGTTTTAAAAGCAGAGATACAGATTTAGAAGGAACAGGTACTAAGTTGACCCTCTGAAATTCTCTTCTTTTAGTATTTATTCCTTGATCGAGTCTGTCTCTCTAGGTTTCAGCTTGCTTATTTCTAAGCTGAAATTTAAAATAAATATCTTTCTCCTACTTCTTCACTTTGGTGCTATGTAGAAAATATTAGATGATTGTTATAAAAATTTCTTTGAAAGAAAGATGCATAGAAAGAGAGTATTTCATTACAGGAAAATCAACCTTTTACCTCCCTTGAAAACTTCCCATTGCCTTTGAGAAGCTTCCCTCTCTGAATTCAGACATTTTTCCTTCTTTCTTTTCATCCAAGGCTTTATTGTGATCACCCAGGCACAGTGGTTAAGCAAAGGAAAGGTGCTTTATGCACCTGCCTCCCTGTCCACTTTTAATTATATATCTATATAAATTATAGAAGAATCCAAGTGGGGACTTTCTGCTTGCCTTTATTTTCTACACTATACAATAAGCTCCTACAGAGACCATATCATTTTCAAGTATAGTACCCACTAGCCGTATGAATACACTGCACCATTCATCTCAAATATTCAAAATAGTCCCTGTGTTACCTGGTCCAGTGCTTCAATATTGTTTCCAATCTGTGAAGTTCCTTAGACACTTTGTTGGTGTTATTTAGCCAGTGTTCTCCAAGCTGATTTAGTTGGCTTTCTAGTTCCGAGCAGCTAATAGATATCAGAAGTCGTTTGCCATCATCTAAAACCTGATATAATTTGGGCTGGTATTCACTGAGGCTAGATTTGAAGTGCTGAAATGATGGAAAATGTCAGGTTAAAAAGTTTGGATTGCAAAATTTTTGTTTTTAAGAATTATATATGGCTCGGCGCCTGTGGCTCAACGGGCTAAGATGCCAGCCACGTACACCGGAGCTGGCGGGTTCGAATCCAGCCCGGGCCCGCCAAACAACGACGGCTGCAACCAAAAAATGGCCGGGCGTTGTGGCGGGTGCCTGTAGTCCCAGCTACTTGGGAGGCGGAGGCAAGAGACTCGCTTGAGCCCAGGAATTAGAGGTTGCTGTGAGCTGTGATGCCACGGCACTCTACCCAGGGTGACAGCTTGAGGCTCTGTCTAAAAAAAAAAAAAAAAAAAAAAAAAGAATTATATATTTTTTTCTGTTGCTCAAAATGCTCCCATTGCCTACTAATCAAACTTAAACTATTGGTACCCGAGTAACATTGATAATTCTAAGATGTTTCATCAATATGTATAAGTACAGATGTTCTCCTTTTTTTATTTTTTGGTATTGACTTCAGGTGCATTTAAAATCATCAAATTGTGATTATTTCAAGAATAGTTTTAGGCCAGCACAAACTATAGAACTGCTAGGTATGGCTGAATTTTGAAAAAGAGCTCTCTCATTTAAAATAAAAAATACTTTTTAATGTTCTACTATAAATAATACAAACATAATTTATCTGCTTTCAACAATGTCAATAAGTTGAAAGAAAAGTAACAGTATTTAATAAATCATTTGATCACAAGTTTGCTTAGATTCTGTTAAAACTACTGGTAAGTTTTAAAAGATGTGGCAACTTGTGCGACCAAGATGCCCTCTGGCACCCACCTGATAGAGTGTGATGCGGTCAATGAGCCGGTCCTCATTCTCCTCCACCAGACCCACACTTGGGATGCTGCTTTCTACCCCCTCCAGCTGTCTGCTGAGCTCCTGCTGGTCCTCGTCCAGACGGGACCATGTCTAGAAACACAACATTAGTCTGTAAGCTAAAAAAGTCCTCATTAGGGGATGGCATTTCTTCTTGTGTGCATAGTACATACTTGACAGATTCTCTTTAGTGTATGGAAGGGATGTTTGGGGGTTTGCTTTGGGAAGCAAAAGAGGGCTTTGAAGCAAGTGATCAGAAGGTGGTCCTTTGCATCAGAAGCCCTCAATCTTTTCTCTGGTTTCCTGGAAGATCATTTTTCTGCAGACTGGGTTGTAGGGGGTAAGGGAGAAGGATGGTTTGAATCAGGTGCATTACAGCTCCACCTTGGAACATCAGGCATTAGATTTTCATAAGGAATTCACAACCTAGACCCCTCACAGGTGCCATTTACAGTAAGGTTTTCACTCCTACGAGAATCTGAGGCCTTCACTTATCTGATAGGAGGTGGTGCTCAGGCAGTGATGAGAGTGATGATGGGGAGTGGCTGTAAATACAGATGAAGCTTTCCTTATTTCCCACTGCTCACCTCCCACTCTGCGTGGCCTGGTTTCTAACAGGCCACTTACTTGTACCAGTCCACAGCCCGGGGGATGGGCACCACAGATTTAAAGCATTGTGACTGAGTTTTGGCATCTGCAACCAACTGGCTGCATGACTGTGGGTAAGTTTCTCTGACCTTCATTGTCCACATATAATAATGGGGACATTAATAGCTATTGTCTCTACATGAGGTTTCCATGGTACAGTGAACACAGTGTCTCTGTGCACAATTTCACTCTTTACCACAATAAGGATTTAAGTCAAAGGGATAGGCGTGTTAGCTTTGCACACAGCAAATAAACTAAAAACTTTACATTCACACACAGAAGTTAAAATAAAACATATACATTTATAAATATGAACATGTAGTCTGTATGTCCTACCAAAGAAAAATACCAAATTATTTATTCCTCAATTCATATGTTTATTCTATTTAAAAGTGGAAAAAAAAATTTAAAGAATCAGTTCAAATCTTTTCCAATGATTCACAATGGCCATGAGCAGTTTGGCAGTGTGCACACGCTCTCTCTGCCGGGCAAGTGCAGTGGGACAGGGCCTAACAGCAGAAACACAGGTTTTTTTCAACACACTAAATACCTACTGCCAGGCACTGGGCAGGGCCTATGGATTTAGTAATATATAAAACATGCAAAAATCTGTGCCTCCAGGAGCTCACATTCTAGTAAAAGAAGATCAGAATCAACAGTGAACAACACGTTGAAAATAAACAGTACGTTTCTGGTGTATCGAAGAGTTCTTGAACTGTGAAGGAATAACACAGAACTGATCAGGGAAGGGAGGCAGTGCCCAATATGTGTGTGTGTTGTGGCTGCAATTTAAATGGCAGGGTCAGGTAGTTCCACTGAGAAACACACATTTCAGGCTCTTACATCACACAGATGAGGGCGGGATTGTTGACTCTGCCACCAACTAACCATGTGCCCTGGTAAGATCTTGCTCCCAGATTCACTTTTGGAGAGAGTCCTGGATCCAAATGTGAGAACCCAGCCAGGTGCCCGACAGATTACCATATAGTAACTGCTATTATAGAGATTTCAAATGTTAAACATAAGTTTCTCTCCAACATATAGTACCCCGGTTTGGTGGGTTAGCTAGCTATGATAAGGTTGGCCTCAGGAAGAGGACAGATTTAGAAAAATGAAAATATAGGCCAGGAGAATTCCAGCACTCTGTGGAAGGCTGAGGGGGGTGGATTGCCTGAGCTCAGGGGTTTGAGAATGGCCTGGCCAAGAGCGAGACTGGTCTCTGCTAAAAATTAAAAAAAAAAACTAACTGGGCATGGTGGCAGGTACTTATAGTTCCCGCTGCTTGGGAGGCTGAGACAAGAGGATCGCCTAAGCCCAGAAGTTTGAGGTTGCTATAGCTACGATGATGCCATGGCACTTTAACCGGGTTGACGGGGGGAGGGAGTTTGTCTCAAAAAAAAAGAGAGTAAATATGATCTACGACCAGATGAGGTTGGTAATGTTGGGGGAGTGTCGAGATTATAATCCCTAAAACTTTCATGGGGAAGAATAAGAAGCAGAACAGTTTAGGGCAAATGATGTAGTTACCGAAAAGAGGAGGGGACAGTTCTGTCACTGATGTCCTCCATTTCCACAGGGTTCTCACTGATCTGTGAGCCCCTGTGAGCACCTGTCATGGGGACCAGCTTGTGTTCTTGGGTGAAGCTGGACGCCCAGTCCAATTTTGCCTGACCCTACTGAGGAGCCTGCAGACTATATGTGTAATGGGCCCAGAGGGTAAATATTCTCAGCCTTGTGGACCATGCTGGGTCTGTAATAACTACTCATGTAAATTGATAAAATTTTGTCTGCTCCAATAAAACTTTCACAAAAAGAGGCAGTGAGCCACATTCAGCTCCTGGATCATCCGTGCTACAGAGCACGGGTCTCGGTGACAGACGGCATCCCTCTTTCTCACTATCTGTAAGATCTAATGAACAAAATGCTGTCCTCTTCTCTGCAAAGACTTACGTTGTAGTCTGAGCGTCTGTCACTTGCCTTTGCCCAACAAGACACCGAGGCGAGCGAGGGCAGCAGAGTCCTAGGCACACTCATTTTTGAGTTTCCACTGCTTGGGAACCTAGAGGCAGCTTGGTTAATGTTGAATGAATCCTTGATAGGACAATGAGTGTGCCTGAATGACAGTGACTAAATGCATGAGGGAAGGAAATTTCATAGTTATCTTTTTCTAACAGGCAGGACAGCAAACTAAAAACTTGTGACTGAAGAGAATATTACAATGGGCTTTTTACAAGAAGAACCCAGATTTTCCAATTTTGTCCCGCATTCTCTGTCTGAGACTAAAGGAAGCCTTCATTATCTGTCTCCAGAGCACAAGGCTTGGGTCCAGGTGGCTTCTCTCTGACATGTGGACCCCAGTGATAGGCCTTTGCCACAAAAGCAGCTGTATTCAAGATAGGGCCAGGGCTATATTTCTGTATTTTTTTTATATTCTTTCCTAAGCTATCAGGCTCTCAAAACCCCAAATAACTTTGCATGCAGTCTGAAGGCAGCATCGGTATGTCCGACTTACTACACAACACAGATTATTTCTGAATGTAAACAGGAAATGCGAGGTGGACAAGCCAGCACAGAACCACAAGGGAAAGCAGACTCCCAAGGCCAAGAACGCGGCTAGTTCTGAGGTCGCACGAGCCAAGGTGAATGGCGAATGGACACGTCCTGCGTTAGAGGCCTCTGCGGCCGCGGGCTCACCTCCAGAATGTACTCCAGCTCCACGCCCCTCCGGTGAGCCTGTTTCAGCACCGTGGAAGCCTGAGCCATCAGTTCCGTGTGGAACTGGGTTTCTTTGGGGACTGCAAAGCTGATGATCTTCCGGAAGAGTGTCTCAGTCAAGATCATGTGAGATTCCAGGCCCTGGAAGTATTCCTGTAATTTTTCAGGTAGAAAGAAGTCAGCAACTCATCCACAGACAGCCTTGCAATCAAAATCAATTCTAAAGTGAAAGCCGCCACACCTTAGTTAGTACATGAGTGACATCACTCTACCCCGTCCTGGCCACCTCCCTCTTAGCCCAGACTGGTCCCATTGTGTCCTGTGGAGACAGGGCTCTAATCTTTTAACTGGTCTCTCTTGTCTCCCCACTTGGGTGCATTCTACATACTGCTGAGCCACAGATACCCTGTCCCCATTCTCCTACCTGTGGCCTCTGCTCTGTTCTTCTTGAGAGGTTCTAACTTGACACATGCGACAAGCCCTGCTTTCTGAGCTCCCAGAGTGTGCGTGGTGCTCAATACTTGCTGCCAAGCATAACTCGACAGACACTGGTCGGCACTGAACGGTTCTTACTTTCCTTGTAATATATCTAAATAGAACAGAATTGTAGGCCTTGCACCATACTACAAATGTTTTCGAAATGTTACTTTTTTATGTAATAGACCCTGGAGGGTGGAGAAGGAAGCTATCCCATTTCCTATTTCCAGCTCCATGACAGAATCAAAGAACTGGGAATTGATAGTAACAGCAAACGTTAATTGAGCTCTTACTGTTAGCTGGGCCTGCCAGAAACATATTACCTGGACTCCTTTCATTCTTATAACCACTCTGGGACTCTAGGAGATATTATTTCCCATTTTCTAGAGGAGAACACTAAACCACCCTGTCTGTGAGGTTTGCCCAAACCACACACACCAGCAGCGGCAGGGCTGGGATTTGACCAGAGTGCGCTTGTGTTTGTGTCCCCACCAGCACTGCACGACTCTCCTGCAGAACACAGTCTGATCAGTAGAAGCTAGAATCACAATTTTTAACTCCCAATTATTGAGTCATAGAATCTTAAAGTTGGAAGAGACCTTGAAGTTTGTCTAATCCAACAATCAATGAAAGCTGAGATTCCTTTAACAATCCCATCTCCCCTGAAAGCCTGGGCTGGACTTCTCATGGCCAGCAGGGCTGTCGGTCCAATGGCATCCTACTCATTTCAGAATTCCTCTTCTATTGGGCTTTATTTCTTCATTATTTATACTCATTGATCCTAGTTTCCCCTCTGGAATAACTCAGAATGATCTTTTATTGCCATAGTCAACAACTGGAGAAAGACCAGCTGGGAACTTTAAAGCAAGGTTTTCAAAGCCAAATGATAAGGCTTTAATAAATCATAAAGTTTTGGGAAAAAAGATCTCTGGGGAAAAAAATAACAAGAGTATAATTGCAAAAAGAAAAACTAATCCACCTTCATAAGCCACCAGAGACCTACACAATGGTAGAATATTTAACCTTCTATACCCAGTAAGATGTTTTCAGTTTCCCTCCAGGAAGTTCTCATAGACTGGGAGGCTGAGTTTCTAATCTGGCAAAATTGATCTATGCTAATACTTAAGAGCTATTTCTGTGTGTGTTAAAAAGGCCTTCCTTTACTGAGGAGTAGTGTCCAGCCTGAGCTTGGTTATGGCAAATATGGACGGAGTGATCTCAGGCCTGCCAAGCTTGGTAATGAAGTAAAGAGCCTCTCTGTTCCCAGAAAGAAAGTCTGATGTCTACGGCGACTAGTGGAGTATGACAAGAGCCTGAAGAGCTGGATGACACGTGTGAAAAACACCAACCCACCCCTGGAGCTGAGTGGGCTGCTCGGTTGCTAGAGCACAGCAGAGAGTCCCTGGCCAGGACTGGGAAGGCAGAGAAAGCAGCCAGGACCAGGTGGACAAAGGACATTGAGAAAAAAGTAGAGTTAAAAGCAAAGGTGGCTCCTTTGAAGACAATCCTCAAGTTTCCCTTTATTTGCAGTTTATATAGGGAGAAAGCCTGGCTAACGCTGGTGAGGAACTGATAAGCAAAATTACTGGTCAGATCGGTTTTCTTCTTTTAATTTACAAAATTATGAAAACATATCCCCTCTAATTTCACTGTGCTATTGAACACCAGCAGGTTTGAACCAGATACATTCGTTGACCATTTTAAAGAATAACTTCTACAAAGAAGAACCCATAAAAGAATGATACTATTTAAGTCTTACCAAAAATATATATCTGGGTTGAACACATGCTTTCATAGTTACATTTTATTTCTCTCTCTCTCTCTTTTTTTACCTTATGTTTGTCAAGTAGTTGTTGGACCTCCTCTTTGGAAGACACAATGATTTTCTGGTCTCCTGCCATCTTCTCCTGACCAGTTTCTAGCAGGTCAGCCAGATCCTGCAGGGCCCTTTCATATTGACTCTTGAGTGTCAGGTTCTGGTTCAGACCACTCCGCCGGGATCCAATGATCATCATCAGCTCATCATACATGTCCTGAGAAACAGAGATAGCAGCTTTCACCCTCAGTTCATTTTCTGGCTCCACTCTGAAAGCACATTAACCTACCAGGGCCATGACCCAACCAAGAAAGCTCTTTCGACCACGTGACCTATGGGAATCCTCTGCCTGTCTTTCTTATGAAATTTACATTGAAACTTCTTTCAAAGAAGACAAGCTTTGGGCCTCTATTTCTTTTGGGCCTATAATATATTGTTTACGTGACTGTGGCTTTGCAATGTTTTGATATCCAAGAGTTCAAGATGTTTCGCTAACCTTGTTCAGTATTCTTATCTTTTTTCCTTTACATTTTATTTCATTTTTAATTGGAAAATAGTAAAACACAGCAGAGAAAGTGAAAAATAAACTGTATCAATAAGAATTTAAAGTATAGCATCACAAAAGGAAAGGATCAAACAAATATTCATGATGTATAATGTGAAAACAATTCAACTATTTGGGGGAAAAGTAAACTTAAGAGTCTTATCTCACCAATTGCCCTCCCTCCACAGTGATTAAGAAAATGCAATGAGGGCTATCTCTCACAGTACGATCAAAATGTTTCTGATTGTATATGAAGCACATTCTGCCCTATGATTGCACCAATGTACACAATTATGATTTAATAAAATTATTTAAAAAAAAGAGTCTTATCTCATGCCACATACCAAAATGCAGTTAGATTTATTAAAAAATAAAAATGTAAATAAAGTAAAAGAGAAAGTAAGAGGAAATAAAAATGTGCCCATAAGAAATAATCTTAGTATTTTAAGATTCCAAAGAATATGCAAAAGTGTTTCCTAGAAATGATGCATAAGGTAATTTTGAAAACTATCTTCTTAGGATAACAATAGTTTATGATGAGATATGGGGTTAAAATATTAAAAAATTGTTCATAAGGCTGAGAGAGATGTCACGGAAAATGCATTTCTAATTTTTATAGTGTTCTCAATGTTTATGTAATTTTAGGGTAATTGAATATAGTATTCTTAACATTTTTTTCCAGCTAATAACAATCATATTTGAAAGTATCCCTCAAACAAAGAGCTAGAGAAATAGTAGTAGTTGATGTGAGGAGAAATACTTTCAAGACTTAAGAAGGCAATGTTTTTGCCAAATGTAGTGGGGTAAATAACCATTTAAACTGGAAAAACATTTTAGCAGATGATGACACACCAAACACAAAATTTATCTGAGGCATATGGGCCTGATTAACATATCACAGTAAGGCTTAGCAGGCCAACATGGTTCAATCTGGACAAGTTCAACTTTAATGCCTAGTTACAGCCATGACGTTTGATTCTTACACCTGATGCCTAAGTGCTGTTGGAAAACTGTCAAAAAAGGTACAAAGTGGGGTTGGTGGGCTTAACATTAAGAACTAACATGTAAAAGAATGAGATAGTTACTGGACTCATGCTGCGAATCCTCAGTTGTTCTGCAATACGACACAGAGAGAAAATCTAACGTCTGAATGTGACTGGAGATAACTGTACACAGTTTTTTTCTTAGTATAACGTAACTGTGTTCCCTATCAGATACTAAATGTTGCTGGTCAAATATACTAGTATCTTCCTCCCATTCTAATAGTAGATTCTTGCCTAAATGTCACGTCTAGAAGAGCAAATTAACCCAAAGTGTTATTCTCTATTCCTGAAGGATGCCAAGAAGCCTTTTTAGACTTCAACTACTTTGTAATTTAATTTTTGTTGTTGTTCTAGAATTGAAACAATGTCTCTACTCCATTCAAAAATGTATCAAAAAGATAAACCATAGTTACTGAATACTTAAAAAACACTTTCTGAAAAGTATTACCTTGAGTATTTGTTTTTTAAATAGTTTTGATAAACAAGTATCATCTTTTCTAGGGTAAAAAATAATATGGCACAATTAAGCACCACGTGTTCAATTCTCAGAATAATAATAAAGTAAATGTCAGGAAAAAATATGACTCTTGGAAAGAGGAAAACAGAATTCATTTTATTGTACTAAATAAGATAAAAGTTTTGGAAAATTGTCTAAGTTACTTGAAAGAAAGATTAAGGCCTAAATGACATGAATTTTATAAAGAAAGCCATGACAATAGAGAAAATAATTATTCTCAACTTCAAGTTAGGGTGTAGCACTGAAACTGGATGCTATTGGTTGGAGACCGTACCTGGAGTTTGGAGAGTTCTTGTAAAGAAGGCTGCTCGATTTGTAACTTGTCACCACGCCTTTTTAATTCAATGATCCCTGCATCCAATTCCTTGAGCCCCTCTTCAGCCTGTTGTATTGCCTATGGAGATGTTATGACATTTCATTAAAACTCCCAGAAACAACTTTCCTGCAGAAACCGTTGTGTCTCCTTATGTGTTTCTCCTCCTTCCATGTAAGACATTTTCAGTCCGTACAAAAGCAGACACTGTAATAAAAGGCCCTTTACTATACTATAGATCAGTTACCTTAAAGGTAATGAGGGGGGAGAAACTTAGGGTGAAGGGTTAGGGGAAGGACAGCATCCTTAAACAAAAAAGGGAGTCTGTGATTAGCAATACCTACCATGAAGCATGATTAAGGACACAGTAGAAAAAGGTGTGTGCCTGAGAGTTTTCTAGAGAACCACGTTCTGGAGTCTTGAAACGTAGGTAGGAGTGCCTTTGCAGAGAGACTCACTGAGGTAGCACGCAAACATGTCGCAGCAGGGTCGGGGAATGTTGCTAAGAGTTGTAAAGTGGAAAGCAAGTCAATCAATCTCAGCCTTTTTGCTAAGTCTTGGCTTTTCAGTGTGAGGTGTGTAGAAGCAGAATCTCACCCTGGCCTTCAAGGATCTGATGGTTAGGAAGCCAGAATAAACAGAAGAAAACAAAGTGAGGCTGAGTGCAATTAAGCACTAAGCCTGACAATGCAACTCATCCCCATTAGCGGGACTGCGCATCCCGGAGCAGTCTAAGTAGGCTTTGGAAGAAGGGCAACCTCAGTTGCCCTTGAAGGATGACAAGAACATAGACTCCAGATGGCAGAGGAAACATGTGTGTCCAATTTTCTCATTTTTGAAACCCCTACAGCCAGAGTAAATATTCTGGTTGTGTGTTTTCTGGTGTGCTTTTGCCTCCATAAATCTACAAGGATGCAAAAACAGGAAAAAACACAATGCCAACAAAATTGTAGAAGTCAGAAATCAGAAGGACATGGGACATTTGACTTGGGAAATCTGTGGGAGCTGAATTCTCAGCTAGCAGGGGATCCAGGCCACCAAATGGGGAGCAACAGAAATCTCTGGAGCTCTGGGTGAGAAGGGATGGAGTGAAACATAAGGTCGGAAAGAAGCTGCTCACTGCTCCAAGAGTTGTGAAGTCTTCATCCTCATCCCCAGATCCCCATCCTCATTCCATACTGTCCCTTTCCTTTCTTTACAAAAGATTGGAAGTTTGTTTTCTGGAGAAGCTGAAACAGGCTGAGCAGCTCCCGACACAACTGTGGGCTTGAGCGCTTGACTGACAATAGGGACGGAGTAGCTAGAAACTCCTGAATGCTGAGTGTGGGGCCCCCAAGTCTTCTCTCACTGCCACTAGGTCTCTGCTCTCCAGACAGGAAGAAGAAAAAGTATCTGAAAAGACCAGTGTGCCTGAAAATTTGACACAAGCATTTTCTAACAAATGGTCCACATGGGCTACCCTGCAGTAAACCTTGAATTTGTCAAGCTCCCTTGATGCACAGAGTTCCCTTTCAGTATTCCTACGCATGAGAAGACAAAAATGGATTTCTATAGACTTGTCAGTAACATGAAAGAGACCAACATAAGCAAATAAATAAAAGCAACTTAGAGGGAAACAGATTATACAGGAAAAATAAAACTTTAATAATAAAAAGATATTAATATATTTGAAGAGATTGCAAAAGTAATGCATTCATTTAAAAAGAACAAAATACTATATAAAAAAGGATCATTCAGAGGACCAAAATGTGTGAGCTCTGGAAGAATTAACACATGAGAACGGAAATGCAAAACTCGGGAGAAGTGTCTGGAGGTGAAATCGAGCAGTATCCCAGAAAGCAGAGCAAAAGACCACCAGAGAAAGGTCTCTTGGATAAGTAACCAGAGGACTTGAGCAGAACAGCCAATACATGATTAATAAGAGTTCTCCAGAAATGGAGACAGATCAAATGGAGGAATGAAAAGCATTAAATAAATCAGCAGGAAATTTTCAAGAATGGGAAGATTGGAGCTGCCAAATCAAAAGAGCCCACTGAGCTTCCAGCCCATCAGATAAAAATAGATCTTCCCTGAGGCACATGATTATAGAATTCCAGATCACCGAAAATTAGAAAACTTTTGTAAAGCCAACACTGGAAGCTAGAAAACAATGGGGTAAAAGCCTCCAGACACTGAGAGAATTGTTGTTCCAACCAGGAAGGTGGTAGATAGCTAAGTTAGCCCTGTAAAGCATGGTAGTCCTATAGAACACGGTAGCCCTATAGAGCATGGTAGCCCCATAGAGCATGGTGGCCTAGAACATGGTGGTCCTATAGAGCATGGTGGCCCTGTAGAGCATGGTAACTCTATTGAGCATTGTGGCCCTATAGAGTGTGGTAGCCCTATAGAGCATGGTAACTCTATAGAGCATTGAGGCCCTATAGAGCATGGTAGCCCTATAGAGCATGGTAGTCTTAAAGAGCATGGTGGCCCTATAGAGTATGGTAATCCTATAGAGCATGGTGGCTCTATAGAGCGTGGTGGCCCTGTAGAGCATGGTGTCCCTATACAGCATGGTGGCCCTATAGAGCATGTTAATCCTATAGAACATGGTGGCCTTATAGAGCATGGTGGCCCTATAGAGCATGATGGCCCTATAGAGCATGGTAATCCTATAGTGCATGGTGGCCCTATAGAACATGGTGGCCCTATAGAGCATGGTAATCCTATAGAGCATGGTGGCCCTATAGAGCATGGTGCAAGAGCATTTTCAGACATCCATCTTGAAAAATGTGCCTATCATTCACCTTTTCTTAGAAAGATTCACACTAAGCAAGTAAGGAAGAAATCCATTAAAGAGAATGACTTGGGACTCAGAAAAGAGAAGATGCAATGGAGGAAGAAATGAAAGGGTTCTCAGGGTGGTGGTGATGGAAAACCCTAAGAAGGAAACTGTGCACAAGGATTATGAGGCCACACGTCTATCCTAGATTGGAACCATGACTCCAAAGATGAACATGCTGAGTGAGGGGGGTCATCCCCACGCCTTCTACTATTAATTCCACTCATACTACATTGGGTATGAGTGGAATCAGCAAATCCATTTGGCTGCTCTCTGTTATTAAAACAATCATCTGTAACATTAATTTAGTCTTTTTTAGAATCACATACATTATAATCCCCTCTCCCGCAAAACAAGTTCTTTCATGTGGAAGATATGACATCAACAATTAGTTTTACTTGGGGAAAAATGCACAATCTCTTTCAAAAGCAGATGAAATTATAGTCAAGAAAGATAGCATAATACACACACATATGTGCATGTGTGTGTACATATATGTACATATACACACACTAAATAATCTCTATTACGGGGGTGTCCAATGAAATTAGGTTAAGAAACTCTATTAGAACTTTCCATACTTTCCATAAATTCCGTCTTCCCTTCTGGTTTTCACTGCCACTATGTTAGCACAAGTTCTCATTCTTTTTCATCAGTGCAGCCACCTGCAACCTCATACTGGATCACGACACTATATGATTACGGGAAACTCTGTAGGAATTCAGAGCCATAGAGGCCGGAGCTCTAAGACAGGGAGAAGGAAGTTCCAGACAGAAGAAATAAATAGCATGAGCCGAGAGGACACGAAGGAGCATGGTGAGACTGGGGGACTGTCCATGATGCTCAGTGTCCAGGGACAAGGCCAGAGCCTGACACTTATACTCATTCTCATCCTTAAACATCCCCAGTGGTGTTTCAGGGCCAGGGATCTCCAAGGCAAGTACAAGGACCCAACAATGTGCAAGATTATCTACCAGGATAAAACAATACATTTTTTTTTGAAAGGAAGATTCTCACTCTGCTGTCCAGTCTAGAGTGCTGTGGCCATCATCATAGCTCCACAACAACCTCAAACTCGTGGGTTCAAGCAATCCTCTTGCCTCAGCCTCCAGAGTAGCTCGGACTACAGGTGCCAGCCATGCTGCATGACTAATGTTTCTATTTTTAGTTGGGAGATGGGGTCTTGCTCTTGCTCAGGCTGGTCTTGAACTCTTGAGCTCAAGCAATCCTCCTGCCTCTGCCTCCCAAAGGGCTAGGATTACAGGTGTGAGCCATTGCACCCAGGCTGAAATACTACATTGTCAATGTATTTTCAACTTCATTCATCTTTAATTTTCATTTAAGTGTATATTTTCTGAGATAGCATACTACCTACTTATAATTTATAAATAAGTAAATATACATACATTGCGTACTTCCTTTTTTAGCCAATGGAATATGCAATCAATAAAGGGCGGGGACCACTGTCTGACATTCAACTGCCTCAGACTTATACATCTAATCTTATTTCCCCTCAATCACGCTCATTCATCCTAAAGTCAGCTAAATAGAATTATCTGCGTTTCTCCCTAAGTGGTCAAAATTTTCCAACATTTATGCTTTTATTCTGGTTGTCCTCTTTACAATGATACCTTTCCTGTCGGTTGCCATGTGTCTACATTTATTTGCAAGTTCAGTTCAAATTTCTACCTAGAAAGCCTTCCCTGACCATCCCTGTGATGGAGGCAAGCTGCCCCTTCTGAATTTTCCACTTTATCCCCCTCCTGAATGTCTATGTTGCTATGGGCCTCTCATGACAGTTTGACTTTCTGCCTTATGCTATTTGAGGTTCATGTCTAATCTCATCACTGGGTGGTAAATTCCTTCAGGTCAGCACCTGTCACAGACACCTCCCCTATCTCACATTTCCTAATTCTTTGATTGTCATCTGGCATGTTACTCAAGCCCAGAACTCAAAATCGGAAGAATAACAGGCAAAAATGCTATAGTAAGCCATGAATCTTTCATAAAACATTTAAAATTTCATACTAAATCATACATCCTCTATGCATTTGCTTTTGTAGGAAAAGGCAGCTCTGTAAATACCTCTATTTGTTCTGCTACAGGCTGTTCAAACACATTCGCCAGTTTCTGCAGAATGATGTATTTGTTGTCGGCCAGTGATGTAAACAGCACCTTCAGATCATTCTAAGGAGGAAAGAAACAGGAAGACTTAACAGGTGTACCAGGGAATTTAAAATACTTGTAAATATGATATAACATGGATTCTTAAAAATAATGTATAGGTGCAGAAATTTAGTTTCCAAGAGAAACAATACTGAACTATAAGAAGCAAAAAGAACAGGTAACAATTTACTTAGATGCTAAAACTGACTTGTGAAGGATCTGCTGCCCAAAGTCTTTTTTTATATACCATGAACAGAAAAAAAAAAAATACAGATGCAGGTGCAATTAATTAAAAGAAAAAAGAGCTTATTATAGATTATGCCAGCAGGTGGGCATAATTGGTACTACTATATTGTATACTTACAATTTGCCAGGAAGGTATAGGTTTTAAATACTCTCACCACAAACAAGAAAAGAAAGGTAACTGTGTGAGATGATTTGCTTGACTATAGGAATCACTTCAATATGTATATGTATCTGAAAACACCATGTTGTATACTTGAAATGTACACTGCGATAGAAAAGAGTGTGTATATTTTTAAATGAATGACAATGAGTATTAAATTACTCATTGAGAAAAAGGTAGAGTTGACGCATACAAGTAAAAAGCAATAGTGGTCATTATAATCTTATAACATCCGAAATAAATGGGCACATTCAAACATTGTAGCCGAAATATCATGCTAATAAATTTTATTTAGGGAAATAACCTATAGGTGATTATCCTGACTTAGGGAATAATATGATTCTTAAGAATAATATAATTCCTTCTTTCCTCTCTCCCCTTCTATCCCACTCCCTTTGTTTCTTCTATTCCTATTTGAAAAGAATTTGCACAAGCTTATAAAAATTAACAAGAAGTTTATAAAATAAGTATTATCCATGATGACCAAAGACATATGAAGAGACAACACAAACAACATCTTGGGTAAGTATTTGTTCATAAACTCATTTGAGAGTCCAAAATACTCGTACTGAAGAAGACTTATACAAAAACAAGATAATGCATTATAATTTTGGTACGTGATTTCAAAGGGAATAATAAACTAGAGCATTATTTAATTTATAAAAAATTTAATGCCCCCCCAAAATAGCAAGTAAGCTCTATTTATTATTAATCATTAGTTTTTCATCAGAAGTTGAAGTTCAACTCATGACATCTTCACTGGGGCTGATCGTGTATGAGTACACACCTCCAACATGCAAAAAGTCAGACAGTCTCACAGGGAGAGCAAAAATTGGACAAAGGGACAAATACTCATCTTTAAGGATACATAAAGGCATTATAATGCAAATGCAAGGCTACAAGGCAAAATAATGAATGAATTATGTGGTAAAAAAAATCAAAATGAAAATATAGCACTGACCATGAGAACTAGAATAACTGTCATTAATCAAAACTCAAACTAACCTGCAATCCTAGTGGCCAACCAATTAAATAGGAAATTATGATCATAGCACTGGAAAAACTATACCAGAAACAAGAGTTTTATATATGAGCAATGATCAAGCTTTATCATTCAACTGTGTTCAAGGGGAGGCCATGTGGGCCACTGGAATCATCTATTTGTAAGCCTGGTTAAAAGTGTTTCTCATTCATTTAATCAGATTCAAAAGAAATGAAGTTTCCATTATCTACATTAATTTATAACAACATGAGTTCGATTAATCTAAATAGTAAATAAGTAGAAATAACATCATGTGGGCTAGAAATGAAGAATGTGTATTTCCTGTACATCATCTTTATATTTTTAATAGCATATTTTTTCTCTCTTAACTGTATTCTACTCCAAATAACAGAAAACAAGTTCACATTCCTGGAAATCACACTAATTATTGTTGAGACTAGACAGGAAGACAGTCAAGCAGAGAACATGACTGATTTAAAAATGACTAAATAAAAAACTCTAAGAAGCGTGCATAATCATATGGAGGTTGACATTTTCTTAAACATAAAAATCCAAAGGATTGAACTTTTTATTATTGCACTTGTGATCCAGCACGATAATTAAGGTATCCACATATTATACACAAAAGCGATATCACAATTTTTTTTTTCTTATAGTTACTGGAATTAAGGGACAAGATTTCAGCTGTTGAAAATTAAATCTGTGGGAAGTTTCAAGTTTTAAAATTCATTGTGCTTAGAGTGTATGGTACACCTCCTGGGGGTGGGACACAATTATAAGAGAGACTTTACCTAACCAATGCAAACATTGTAACTTAATTCTGTGCACCCTCAATTAACCTGAAACAATAAAAAAAAATTGATTGTGCTGCCTCATTCATTTATTAAAGAATTCTTCCATTCCTTTCCCACTTTTTAAAGTAGCATAAGATAATCCATGACGTGTTCAAGAAATTTACTTGGGGTTAAGACCATGGGTAAAACTATTTTAAAATACAGAACAGTTTATAATTGACTTTATTATGATTCCATATGTGTGACATACAGCTACACAATATCTGTGCACCCCTCCAGATAGTCTTTTGGGTATGGAGTAGTGTTAGCAGTCTGGCAAAAGCTACCACTCAAAGGTTAAATACAGAATAAAGACACACCATTCCGATAGCTGTCGGGCACTGACAGCAAACCAGGTGCTTGGTACAATGTAAAAATAAAATGGGTTGTGACTTGACGTTTAATTATGTTAGCACTGGAACTCCATCTTTCAATTAAACTGAAACACAAACATTCTGAAATGTCGGTTTTTGTTCGTGACCTGGCCCTCAACAAGTAGAAACTTGTTGGCAGAAGAAAAACAGAGAATGTGATTTAGAGAGACTTTCATCATTACAAGTTCTTCTTAGTCCCCAACAACAAAATAGGTTCCAGAGGACTCTCCTACTTAGTTCACATTTTGCTGGGGCTGGTGATAATTATCAATACAATTTTAAGGTAGTGTAGTCCTAAAAACACTAACACAGTAAATGTATTTCACAAAATGTGCTTCCAAACGAGACACATTTGCCCCTTTAACCCACCTCATTCATGGCTGATAGGCTAGAATGCTGTTATAACTCTGTGCATTATTTTATGAAAGATAAATTGCAGAGAAATGAAACAGGCTTCCATAAGTTACACAACTGTCTTACTCAGATCTTGCATTCTACACACAATACCCAAATAATCAGCCCCTGCTTTTTGGTTCTAAGAGAAATGCCCTTTCTTCTTTACACACTATATAACCTAACAGGTATAGATGGGAACATCCAGTTCAGGTCACTCCTGTAAACTCCAGACTTGCATACTGTGGCCTTCATCAGAGTGTCTTAGAGTCTCTCTCCCTCAAACTTTCCTTGGGGATGGTACCCACTGGGGACTCAGTCTTTTTTTTTTTTTTTGCAGTTTTTGGCCAAGGCTGGGTTTGAACCCGCCACCTCCAGCATGGGGCCAGTGCCCTACTCCTTGAGCCACAGGTGCTGCCCGGGTGACTCAGTCTTGTCCATGGGTCCATGGCCCTGCAATCCACCATTTTCCCAGGCAGCCACTGTCCCCCAGATGTGCTAGACGAAAAGATTTGCTCCCCTGTCCTTCTCTCCCTCATTCCTCATATTCAAACCGTCCACAAACACATCCTATTAATTCTGCCTTCAAAATATATCCGGAATAGGTTTAGTATTCTCTATTTCCCCTGCTATCACCCTAATGCTATACAACACCAAAACATTCTTTAGTCAAATCCTGTCTCTAGTTCTTTTTTTATTTTTTATCTTTTTTTGAGACAGAGCCTCAAGCTGTCCCCCTGGGTAGAGTGCTGTGGCATCACAGCTCACAGCAACTTCCAATTCCTGGGCTCAAGCGAGTCTCTTGCCTCTGCCTCCCAAGTAGCTGGGACTACAGGTGCCCGCCACAATGCCCGGCCATTTTTTGGTTGCAGCCGTCATTGTTGTTTGGCGGGCTCAGGCTGGATTCGAACCCGCCAGCTCAGGTATACGTGGCTGGCGCCTTAGCCTGTTG
>CAUYRH010043909.1:0-47265 GCA_963574655.1 Perodicticus potto
GTGGCGGGCGCCTGTAGTCCCAGCTACTTGGGAGGCAGAGGCAAGAGACTCGCTTGAGCCCACGAATTGGAGATTGCTGTGAGCCGTGATGCCACAGTACTCCATCCAGGGTGACAGCTTGAGCCTCTGTCTCAAAAAAAAAAACAAAAAAAAAAAAACTGGACTGTAAGTTCCTCAAGGGCAGCTTGGGACAAATAAGGACTATATTCTACATTTGGTGGACATCGTTCCATCATTGTTACTTAATAGCATTTCACTTTCAGATATGTGATATGTGCCCTGGAGTCACAGCTTACAGCAATCGCAAACTCTTAGGCCTAAGCAACCCTCCTGCCTCAGCCTCCCAAGTGGCTGAGACTACAGGTGTCCACCACACCTGGCTTGTTTTTCCACTTTTTAGTAGAGGCACAATCTTGCTCCTACTAAGGCTGGTCCCCAAATTCCAAGCTCAAGCAATCCACCCGTCTCAACCTCCCAGAGTGCTGGGATTATAGGTGTGAGCCATCGTGCCCAGCCAATATGTGAACAAGTACCCTACTGATAAAAAATTGCATATAGAAATACTGTAAACAAATGAACCTGAATTCATTTACTAAAATACCACAACCATCCTTATAAATCTTTGCTTCCTAAAATCTAGGAATCCTTGTTTCAAAGAATACACATCTTTGAAATTTAGATAATACTGCCAAATTGCCACTTGTAGTGGTCATCCACTCACTATTTGTTTTTTTTTTTTTGAGACAGAGCCTCAAGCTGTCACCCTGGATAGAGTGCGTGGCATCACAGCTCACAGCAACCTCCAATTCCTGGGCTCATGCGAGTCTCTTGCCTCAGCCTCCCAAGTAGCTGGGACTGCAGGCGCCCACCACAATGCCCGGCCATTTTTTTTTGGTTGCAGCTGTCGTTGTTTGGCAGGTCTGGCCTCAAATGTACGTGGCTGGTGCCTTAGCCCGCAGAGCCACAGGCGCCGCCACCCACTCACTATTTGAACAGTATATTTCCCCACACTTGCCAAACCTGATTTTTTTAAAATTTATTTTTGTTTTTTAACAGTTTATTTTTATTTTTATTTTTTGCAGTTTTTTTGGCCGGGCCAGGTTTGAACCTGCCACCTCCGGTATATGGGGCCAGAGCCCTACTCCTTGAGCCACAGGCACTGCCCTGATGACTTTTTTTTTTTAAATTTCCTTGGAACAGGGTCTCATTCTGTCACCCTGGCTGGAGTACAGTGATACGGTCATAGCTCACTGCAGTTATCAAACTCCTGGGCTGAAGTGATCCTTCTGCCTTAGCCTCCTGAGTGGTTAGGACTATAGGAGCCTGCCATCACACCAGCTTTTATTTTTTTGTAGAAACAGGGTGTTGCTCAGGTTGGTCTCCAACTCCTGGACTCTATCACTCCTCCTGTCTTGGTCCCCTAAAGTGCTCCTGGACCCCTGTGCCTGGCCTCAAACCTGATGATTATCGGTCTTTGTAACCTTTGCCACTCTAAGGGAAACCTGCTTTAGTACTTCTTTTTATTTTTAATTTAAAGTTTTTAGGCCATATTATTTAGGGAAATTAAACCCTTTCCTTTATGGCTTCAGTAATTTGTCCTAATAATTCTGTTGCTTTGTCTTTTTTTATTTAAATGTTTTAATAATCTGGAGTTTATTTTTGTTGTAGCTACTTTCTCTGATCCTTACTTGGTTTTATAAATGATGATAAAGATGGAATGTTGGACATTTAAAATTAATGTGCTTTTTTAAAATTTAAATTGACAAACATTGTATATATCTATCATGTACAACGTCATGGGAGGGTAAATTAAGCTGACATACGCATGCACTCCCCCGAGTGACGGTCCGTGTGTGCCATTTCAGATCCAAGTGCTGGCTGAACCTGACCACTTCAAGGTTGCAGTCAACGACGCCCACTTGTTGCAGTTTAACCATCGGATGAAAAATCTCCATGAAATTAACCAAGTGGGCATCGCTGGAGACATAAACCTCACCAGTGCTTCACACACTATGATATAATCTGAAAAGGGCTGATACTTTTCTTAAAAAGTAAAATTGAATCTAAACCTTAGACATGACCTCTCTGCCTACTTGCTCTGGCAGTGGAGGCCTGTTAGCTGTCTATGGTGAATGTATCCTGCTTTGTCAGCTTTCTTAGTCTGTAAACTTACCTTTCTCTTCCTCAATAAACTTTTACAGTTGCCTTAAAAAAAAAAAAAAAAAACTAAAACATGTAAAAGCTTCCTGTTCACTATGAAAGAAAAAATTTACATTCATTCATCAACTTCCCTCTTATAAGTCATCCATTTAATAAATATTCTTGTGCTGAGTTACCTGCCTTTGTATTTTATTTAATTAGAGTACAATGGAAAAAGAAATGTGTAGCAGAATACTGCATTAGAACCTCCCAAAGTTTCTGTACTTGCTTTTTTTTTTTAAAGGAGAAAAGTAAATACTAGTCCAAAAGTGTCTTCTCATCCAGTTTCATAAAAACCAGGAGACAACAAAATAGTCTCTTAGAAAAAGTTTATGTAATCATAGATGACCTATGACCCATTGACAGTTACTGTTAGCATTCTGATATATTTCTTTTGAAATCCTATTTTATCTCTTAACTATTGTTTACTGTTTTCAAATCAGTATTTCATACCAATATGAGACCATTTCCCTTTACGTTCTTTGGGTTTTTATGAAATCTCCAAATATGTAGAAGAAAGAAAAGTAGTGTCTTAATTCAATATATAGTTAGCTTTTGAAATTTAATTGTTCCTATCACCATCATTCTAACCACTTTTTCTTCATACCAGCAAGCTCAAAGATTAATAATAAAATCCCAAAACTAGGAAGTGCTCACAGCATTTCATCTTATAGGAAACTAAACTAATGGCTCGGCGCCAGCCACATACACCAAAGTTGGCGGGTTCAAACTTAGCCTGGGCTAGCTAGCCAACAATGACAACTGCAACAAGAAAAAAAAATAGCCAGATGTTGTGGCAGGTACCTGTAGTCCCAGCTACTTGGGAGGCTGAGGCAAGAGAATCACTTAAGCCCAAGAGCGTGAGGTTGCTGTGAGCCATGACTCTATGGCACTCTACCAAGAGCAACAAAGTGAGACCATTTCAAAAAAAAATAAAACACTTGAGCCCAAGAGTTGAGGTTGCTGATGCCACAGCCATCTGCCCAGGCTGACGGCTTGAGACTCTGTCTCAAAAACAAACAAACAAAAAACCCCAATTATTTCATCTATTATTGTCTTATGGTTTCTATAATCATATCTTTTCCAATCCTTTAAATTGGTAATTGGCATAAGTTAGGTCTCCCAGGAAGCAGAGAGATTAGGACACAAGAGACTTCTGTGGGCGTGTCCTAGTAACATCTGCAGTGGGGATGAGGAAGGACACGCCCTCTCCAGCTGAGGGTCGCCTCCCACAGTGCTTCCAGCAGCTGAAGGATGAAGTCCTTTGGCCCTAATGAGGGATGTGGGGAGCACATCACAGCATATTTCAAAAACTATCAATTCCCAACCCTAACATTCTGATCTTGACTGTTACCTGCTTGTGTGGTTAAATGGAAGAACATAGTTTTAGAGGAGAACTTGATTTACACAAAATTGCTTACATCCTCCAGGCCTTGGTTCTCTTGTCTATAAAATGCATACATCTCTTGTAGTGTTATTGTAACATTAAAAAGTTGTTTGTAAAGGGGTGGTCAAATAGTAAGTCCTCAATAAATGTAAATTCCCTTTTTTTCTACTCTGGAAAGATTCTTGTTCTAAGAAGCAGTTTTTTTTTAAGTTGTCTCTTAAGATTTTCCTAACACTTCATAATTCTAGAGTCCAATACCCCTAAACATTATCTAGCTGTAGGGGACACTGATGTTGCCTACACCACATCCATCCCCTATTTCCTAACAGGTATGGTTTTATTCAGACATTATCCTAGATTCAATAGAGTCCTGACTAAATTAAGCCAATCTCCTGCTGGTTCATTGACCTGCAGGTAGAGATACTGCATTTGTTAGCTTAACCAGTCCAAAGGGAAAGACAGCTCTGAATGCCGCCAGTAGCCAGCCTATGACCCCAAAAGGACCTAGCCTTAGAGGAGAAGCCAACACCAAGGATAAGAGAACGGAGGGAGTGGTGCAAGATGGCGGACCAGAAGGATTATTCAGCTGAGCTCTCCTAGAATGAGGAAAAAAGAGAGAACCCAGCCACACCAGGCATGGGGACCTTACCCAGAGTCATAGCTCAGGGAGCACAGTGAAGAAGGGGTGAGCTGGATACAGCGTATGATCTGGAGTGGTGGAAATCTGATGAATTAGGCAAGTGACTGAGACTGGCTGGAATCAGCTGGCCGCCCACAGAGGTCAGGGACAGGAGGAAGCCTTTCTGGAGTTTTCAGTTGTTGGGGGAAGCTGTGGGTTTAGCAGAAAGCTTGGAAGAGTGGGCAGATTCAAACAGTATACAGCAACCAGATTAGAATGCAGGTTGGACTTGCCATAGGTTTGGTGCCTGGCAAGTCAGCCATACTGAGGTCTCGGTGGCTAGGGGGCTGTCATTGTGGAACAGTCATGAGAAGGTCTTAGCAGGGGCCTAAAGCACACATCTTAATTCTACCTGCTGGGATCAGAACTCCACTCATGGGAAAGGTTGCAGAACTCCCGCTTCCCGCGGAAAATGGAGTTGGGGGTGGGGGGAGACTGTGAGACCTGCCCCTGAAGGATTCTTGTGAACTTTAAGATCTGAATCCCACAGGGTCTGAATGCTGAGGAAACAATCAGGCATTTGGAATAAGGACCATAGAAGTTACTGGCTGTGCTCTGTCTCCAAAAAAACCACAGCACCACTTGGTGTCCTGGTGACATGCTGCAACATACTGTCATGAAGAGCAAGGACTTCTGCTTGTAATAAAGGAGGTAGGGAGAAGTAAAAAGGAGAATGAGGTAGTGAACAAGGAGAAAGAACACATGAGGAGAATCCAACAGAAAAATTCAGGCAACACGAAAAACCAAAACAGATGAACTCCCCCAAGGGACCATGACAAAGCTACTGCAGGAGACTCCACCTATAAAGAATTAATGGACTTGACAGAAAGGTAATTTAAAATATGGATAATAAAGACAATAAAAGGAATGGACAAGAAAATGGAAAGACAGAACCAAAAGATGGATGAAAGATGTGTAGAATATAGAAAGGATATGGTGGAGTTTAAAGAAATGAAGGAGACATTCAGGGAACATAAAGATGCAGTAGAAAGTATCAAAAATACGTTAGACCTTGCTGGGCATTGTGGCAGGTGCCTGTAGTCCCAGCTGCTTGAGAGGCTGAGGCAAGAGAATCATTTAAGCCCAAGAGTTTGAGGTTGCTGTGAGCTGTGATGCCATGGCACTCTACTGAGGGCGACATAGTGAGACTCTGTCTCAAAAATAAATAAATAAATAAATAAACAAAACAAAAAGGTTAGACCATGAAGAAGAAAGAACTTCAGAGCTAGAGGATAAAGTTTTTGAGTTAACCCAGGTAGTCACAGAGGCAGAAAAGAAGAAAGAGAAAGCAGAACAGGCACTTAGAGAACTATGAGACTCCATGAAGTGTTCAAACATATGAATAATAGAGATTCCTGAAAGGAGAAGATTGTCTTAAAGGAATGAAAGCCTACTGGAGACTATCATACATGAAAACTTCCCAAGTTTTACGAAAGACCCTGACATACTCCTCTCAGATGGATATTGAACCCCAGGTCATCTCATCTCAAACAAAGCCTCTCAAAGACACATTGTAATAAACCTATCCAAAGTCAAGATGAAAGAAAAAATTCTGCAAGCAGCCAGAAGTAAGCACTAACTGACCTACAGAGGCAGAGCCATTAGGATGACAGCAGACACTTTTTTTCTTTTTTTTAAAACAGAGTCTCACTTTACAACCCTTGGTAGAGTGCCGTGGTGTCACAGCTCACAGCAACCTCCAACTCTTGGGCTTAAGTGATTCTCTTGCCTCAGCCTCTCAAGTAGCTTGGGACTATAGGCACCTGCCACAACACCCAGCTATTTTTTGTTGTCGTTGTTGCAATTATCATTGTTTAGCTGGCCCTAACTGGGTTCAAACATACCAGTCTTGGTGCATGTGGCTGGGGCCATAACCACTGTGCTACGGGTGCTGAGCCATCAGCAGACTTTTCAACAGAATCCTTCTAAGTCAGAAGAGCATGGTCATCCACCTTCAACATTCTTTTTTTTTTTTTGAGACAGAGCCTCAAGCTGTCACCCTGGATAGAGTGCTGTGGCATCACAGCTCACAGCAACCTCCAATTCCTGGGCTCAAGCGAGTCTCTTGCCTCCACCTCCCAAGTAGCTGGGACTGCAGGCACCCGCCACAACGCCTGGCCATTTCCATTTTTTTTTTTTGGTTGCAGCCATCATTGTTGTTTTGCGGGCCGGGGCTGGATTTGAACCCGCCAGCTCAGGTGTACGTGGCTGGCGCCTTAGCCAGTTGAGCCACAGGCGCCGAGCCAAAAAGCATACACATTTTAAGAGATCTTGTTGGAAGTAAAACTGATCATGCACAGTAAAGTGTACCATCTGCAGGTAAAAGGGATGTGGTACATGTCTAGGTACACTTGACCAGCAACAGTACAAAAGTTATACACAGATATCACCACTTAAAATGTGTATACATTTTTTTGCACCCTCTGTATATCATTTATTTCCAGATGTGCACAGCAACATTGAAAGGGGTTAGGTTTCTAAAACTAAAAAAAAAAAAAACAACAACAACAAACAGTGCAGTTCGTTCTAGATTAGTAGCTTATTGGCAGGTTAACACTGTTCTGTTTTTCTATCTAAGAAATGGTTTTCTTGAGGTCACAGTGATGACATTTGTGTGTGACTAATAATTTCTATGCTATTTTTACAAATAAAGTATGTAATCAGAAATTGTGAAATAGGAGTTACAGTTATTAATTCATATATCTGCTTTTTTATTGTAATAATTTCTTTTAGATGCGGGGGGGAAAAAACCCAAACACCCATCGTACAGTTTACTGTTTACGGTGCTTCTTATCTTACAACAGAAGCTCTAAATAGTTACTGAGTTTATTTACTAAAACATAAAGATAAGAGATTTAATTGATATGAAGAGGTTTTTCAGAATCTAATTAACCTCCCAGCTAGTCATTAACTCTATGACCTTTAGAAATAATTGACAGAAATTTCTTTTTCCCTTATTCAGACGTTCTTTCAGGCAGCTAAATTCCACGGCAACACAGAATACATCAAGGCTATGGAGACATGACTAGATAATATATGCCAGCAGCTATGGTAAAATGGCATTATTTTTTCTGAAAATATAATCTGTCCACCTAATTTGGTGTACATGTATACAGCAGTTACTTAATTACAGTCCTTTTAAAGACTGAGTTTTATTACAACTTTTCCCAGAATGTCCTAAGGATTATTTTGACCACTCTGCCCCTGTGGCACTAGACACGTACTCTAACCAATCACATCACACTGCCTGACTGAGTCTGGACGTGGACTCTGAATCTTCCCCAGTGTGGGCACCAGACAGCCGCTGCACGCAGTTGAGTGCCCACAAAGGAGACCAGGCCAGGACTCGCAGCGCTGACAACCAGAGTCCCTCACCTCACTGAGTGATGGTGGGCCAGGAAAACCTAAGGAAGGCACTTGCTTTTAATGATTGGTTTCACTGAGTATCATTTTTAAGAATCTATATTAACGTGTGATCCTAATAGATTTTATGGCAAAATATATTTTATGGTATGATTCTGACCCTTAGTAAAATTACAAAGAAGAAATGGTCAACAGATTTCAGATTCCATACTTAAGGAAATGAATGATGGGAAAGGAAACTCCACATCCTTGCTATTCCAAATTTGCTTCACAGGCCAGTGGCATGAACATTATGCCACACAGTAAAAGACATAAAGAACCCTGAGCCCTGCTCCTTCGAATCAGCATTTCTGCAAGAACCCAGTTGACGCAGACCGGACCCCAGGCATTTTGTTTGAGAGCCATTGATCCTTGTTGCCAAATCCTGGCCAAAGTACCCACAGATTGCTTCTCTCTTCTCCAGGAAATCAAAGCACTGATGTAGGAACAATATTTATCCGTCTTTTCCAACAAAGAATAATTTGTAAATTTTATTTATGGTAATCAACTATCCCAAAGCTCGCCATACACACATATAGGGAAAATGGGAAACTGTACCTAATGTCAATAAACATTTACGAAATATTCACTACAAAATTTTTCAGAATCTTTCTCTACATGTTGATATATAAATTTAAAAAATATATAAAATGTGATGTGAGTTTGTAACTTTTTCCTATGTAAGGTGAACTTTGGGACAATCTGTACATTAAACATGTACCATGTCCCAGATGTTGAGCTGGCAGCTGGAGTTACAGGAATGAACAAAATACTATGTCCTTCAGGGAAGGGAAAGACATTTTTAACTAAAATAACAACAACCACCACCATCAACCAGCACTGGAGTGAAGGAATTGAAATAAACACTCCTTTGGCAACTGAAGCCATTACCTTTTATTCTGATTCTAAGCAAGACTCAGAATTATTCCTCAAACTTTACTTTTGAGTATTTCATGACTATACATTCAGGAACTAATCCTGAGGAAGTTAAGAATATTCTACTCTTTCATATCTTATTTGAAAGAATCTTGTCTTTAAAAAAAAAAAAACAATGGTACTTAGGTGCTAGCAGTGGCTAGAAGGCGACCTTAGTTCAAATATTCTGCTTACCACCAAGGTCCTCATGCCACGAAATCCGTAAATAGCACTGAAAATAGACGAACATGATGCGGGCTATGTACTTTTTTCCTTTCACTTTCAGGCATTGTTAGGGTGGGACCACATGAGGACTTTAGTTTGTTGTAGTTCAAGAAGGTTCAAGTGAAACAACGATGATGATGAAATAGTAATGATTAATATTGATAAAGAAGTTATATATCAATCACAAAGCCTATATATTTTTTTTGCAGTTTTTGGCCAGGGCTGAGTTTGAACTTACCACCTCCAGCATATGGGGCCAGCGCCCTACTCCTTTGAGTCACAGGCGCCGCCCCACAAAGCCTATATTTTAGAACTTGTCTTTTCTTCTTCTACTATTAAATAATGCTGTTGGATTAGTGCTAATGCCTACAAACTATTAGAGCCGTGTAATACAGAGATGGCAAGAAACTCCATCTTACTTCCTTGTGCATGTAACTTGAGTTATAACTACCATGCACATTATTATTTGTTCGACAATCATTATTTTCTTAATAAATGACATGTGAAGCAGCTTTTTATGCTTACAGAACACTCAAATTAAGAAAGAGAAATATTTTTTAAAAGAAAGTAACTCCTCAAATTTCATCTATAAAAATCACTGTGGGATAGTTGTGAGAAATACGAATACATTTAAAAATTTTAGACAAGTTTCTTTTTTGAGACTTGGGAGAATAGAAATATGATTTACAGGTAGTGGTAAAAATCGTTTAAAGCTATATAAACATTAAAAGTAAGAAAAAGAAGCAAAAACTTTTTTTTAAAACAAAATCACTTCTCCCCCCTTTCCCTTGGAAGCATCAACACTGAAGACTTGAATCTTTATAGAATATACTAATGTTTTGTTTATTTTTCAATACTAACTATTATCTTTCCAATCATAAGCTTCAACTAAAAAAAAAAAAAAAAAAAGCCAAACACCAAAACACAGCACATAAGGTGCTCCCTGGCCCACATGGTTAGTGTTCCTTGTCAGTTTGGTAACTTGCAAATGCTTTCCGGACCAGGTCGTAAATTTAGTGATTGACTCAGTGGTTTTTAGTTTAGGGATAAAATGTGCTTTTAGTTTTACGGTGAGTGTTCAGTTCCAACAGATGTCCCTCAACGTGAACATTTATGCTATGGATTCTAAAATTACCAGGCTACGGTTCTTAAAAGCACACCTCAAATTTTATATTGAAGAATTAATCTTGGTGTTAATTTGAAAACACAATGAGTTTAAATACCTGTGTTGGTGGTTTCTGATTCTGCTTTGATAAACTATCAAATTTCAATGAATTGCTTCAACTAGAGCTGTAAGACACTTTTTCATACTTTAAATGTGTAACTTGATGCTATAGGATCACTTGGTTATACAGGGTGTTTATAAAGTTCACGTGCAATTTACTATGTTTTAAGCTGCACACCAACTTCATGTTCACCTGTGTGTCTGTCTTCATGTTTTATTCTATAACTATATTCTGAGGACCTAACACTTTAGGATTCATGTTATGCACTGAGAATATGAGAAAGAGCAAAACGTGCATAGCCCCTGACTATTAGGAGTTTAAATTTAATCTAGTGTGGGACAGGCAACTGGGTAACAACTTCAAGGTTGCTCTGACGGGGCAAATAGAACAGATTATTAGTGTCATGGATAGGAAAGGATGACTTTCCAAAAATATAAATTGAGACCTGACTTGAATGAAGGATAATTAACAGCCAAGCCTAGAAAGAAATGTGAAGACAAAATGAATGGACTTTGGAGATACTGAAGGATAAAAGAAGGTTTCGTGTGGCTCGAGTGCAGGATGGAGGAGGTGGTGGGGAGGCTGACTGGAGGCAAAGAGCTGAAGGGACAAGAGACACGGGTTAGATCACACATGGACTTGGGAGCCTCACATATGCGTCTCTGGCATCCCATGCAACACAGCAGGCATGCAACAAACCTGTGTTCAGAGAATGACTGAAAGAAGGAAAATCTACAAATGATCCAACTAGTAAGTGGATGTGCTTGTTCTCTTAAGACAAGTATCTGTATAATACACACCTATACACCTATAGCATGCACAGACATAATTTTATATACCTATATTTTTGTAAGTATAAAGTTGGAAACATTGCTTTAGGTATAATGAAAGTTCAAGTAAGGCAGACACATTTTTCTATTTCCTACCCATTTCCAAATTTTGTCACACTGAGTAAAGAAGTTCAATTCCATTATTTGCTGCATTTGTTTTTCAACAAAAATTGTACTCATCAATTTTTACCAAACTATATATAGGGTGTTGGCTTGTTGATAACCTTCAGCAACACAGTGACACAACAAAGGCCTCATAAGCTATTTTAAGGGCTTTCTGTTCCCAATTCAGGCCTTACTTGTTATGTGCAAGAAAATGTTTTGCTGCAACAAATGCAGTAACGTTTAACCAAACAGGAGTCAGGATTCAGGTGACAGTGAAATTTTAGGTAAACGGCTCTTCTCTCTCACACCCGCACATACATGTTAGCTCATATACACAGTTCTTGCCTGTTTTTGCCTCTGAAAATAAAAGCCACTGATCTTCTATTGAGACTGTTATGAACAAAGGTTCCTTTATTAAGAGTTACATCCATCTTTGAGGACTTTGCACCTTACTTCCCCTCTACCTTTCATCACTGGACTCCTGGGCTGCTCATCAGAACCACTGAGTCACCGAGCGGGTGAGCGGCTCCTTCCTGCCTGGGTGCCTCGTGACATACCCACATGGATTGTGGTTCGATAACATGGGGAGGGAGGTAACACGTTAGGGGCCTCCAAGGCTCACCTGGAGTGACCTGGCAGAACACATGACTGTGTGAATGAGCGCTGTCAACTGGCTCAGCCTATGTCTCCCTATCAGCAGCCCGAACCCCATTAACAAGGCTATTGCTCCTTTGCCTTCCAGCTGTTCCCAAGCTGACTTCTGCATCCTCAACAAGAACGCCTGCCTTCTGCTGCTCCGGGGTTCCTTGCCCAGTGCTGTGTATACACTGGTGCTTGAGTGAACGGTGGCCCGTAGGCTCCTCCTGTGGGACCAGCACCCTTCAGATCATTCTGGAGCGCTCGACGCCTTCCAGGAACACAGCCCGACAAAAGGCAGGCGGGTCTGCTCTCTCCGACAACCCGCGAGTGACGAGGGGATGAACGCGGCAGTTCCACAACGCTGTTGGATTCCCAACTGAGTTTCCACTTCTCCTAAGCTAGCAAATTTGGGAAAATATCCAGGATGCTCGTCACCCAGTTCAGCAAAATGGACTTTCTTCAAAGGAAGTGCTTTTAATATAATAACTGTTTTTGTTTTTTTTTAACCAATGGATTAAAAATTTAACACATTTACTAAATCTGGCATATTTATATATTGTATCTAAACAGATATTCAGGCTGCATTATAATATAATAATAAAAAAAAACTATCTCGGTCTGTCTGTTAAGCCTTCGTGAGTCTTTGTGCCATTGTAGCAGTAGTGCTAATTATCAAGCAAAGACATGGTAATTATGCAGAGCTTTTTTGCTAAAAAGAAGGAATCTTTTTCAACACCCACGCACTGCACAATTTCCTATGGCCCTGTAACACTACTCTGGTGTGGCCCAGAAATGTGTATTTCAGTCTAAATTCTGGAAATGATGTTATTTCTATCTCCCTCCATTTTATCTTTTTGTGAGTAAACTGTTTTTAGAGGATTAAGGGAGAGGGGTAATGGTCCAAAGGGGAAAGATAAAACTAATGACCCCTTATGAAACATATTATGCTCCTCATTAAACTTACTCAGTTAAATGTATTCCATTAAATTAAAATAAATAGGACTTAAAATTTTACCCAGTAGTAGACTACCTTAACTTTCAACTTTATGTTAGATCCATTCTAAGCAAGGACTCCTCACATCCCTGACGTGTCATTGGTTCTTAGCCTCCAACACAATTCATGTTTCTGTGCTGCACAGGCCTTCAAATTTAGTGTGTCTAAGGAATACGTGGGAAACTTGTTATAAAGGAGGCTTCCAACCCAGATCCCCTCTTCTCCACCAAGTACTTCTATCGTCCTAATTTCAATGATCAACATTTCCAAAAATACTCCACATAGGGAGTGACATAAAATTTTATCCTGATTATCGGTCTTACCCTTTTTCTCCCTCATCTCTGTTATTACGGAAATGTGGGAAAGCCAGTTATATAAAGAATGTGTTAAGAGAGCTCACTGTACAGCTCACAATGTATGAGACTTACATGTCATGTTCATTCAAAAAACTGAACTCTCCAATCTCTAGATTTGGCCCAGGAGTTCTAGACGGACTTTTTGAGAAATTAGAGCTTTTACCAATTGGGATTAAAGGTAAGAAAATGGTACTGCTGCTTTCTTCTTCTTTTTTTTTTTTTTAAAGCATCACTTAAAAAAAACTGTAATGTTGCAAAGGACTTTCAAATTCAGTGCCTTCATGTTTTAGATGAGAAAACTTCATCCCAAAGAGGCAGCCGACCTGCCACTCGGCACAAGACAAGACAGGATTCACATGAGGACCTCTGACTCCCACAGAAGGCTGACTGTTAAATATCTGCCTGTCTCAAAATACACAAGTTCCATGCAGTCCTGGAACATTTAAGTAGCCTTTAAGTCATGTCTTACTGATCAAAACCATCAGAAGATGAATTTCTAGATTTTAAACTTAAGTTCTTTTTTTAATGAAAGCAAACTAGAAGTCAATGTATTTCCCACCTGGTTCAATATGGTTTTCTATTGCACTTCACATTACATTATGGGCTCCAGCAGATTCAGTCTAGTGAAAAATATGAACACAAATTCTTTTGTTACCCTGATTTTTGTTGTAATGCTTTTAGTAATGAGATGGATGGAGTTTTGTGTACAGAATTCTTGTTTCTTTTTGTGTGTGTCTTTTTTTTTTCTTGAAATAGTCTCTTGCTTTGATGCCCTGGGTAGAGTGCAGTGGCGTCATTATAGCTCACTTCAACCTCCAACTCCTGGGCTTACGCAATCCTCTTGCCTTGGCCTCCCAAAGTGCCAGGATTATAGGCATGAGTCACGTGCCCAGCCTATTTATTTTTTATTTATGTAAGTTTTAGTTTTAACACATACACGTTCTCAGACTCAAGTTCTTTAAGTTCTGTTCACCTTCATGTTTATGTATTTTCACATTTACTCATGTATGTCAACAAAAAGCTATATGAAATGTATAGCAGGTAAATTTTATGAATAGTAAATTTCAAGATCAAAGCAAACATGTAATTCAAATGATTAGTCAATGAAAAACTAAAATGATACAGAGTATTTTAAAAGTATGTATCGTATTAGGTGTGTTTATCACTCACTTTTCAATTTAATTTTTAATTATTGTAGGTACATAATAGTTTGTTTATCATTGTTAGGCAAAATAAAATAAAATAAAATAGCTCAATACTTTTGAGAAATTTCCAAATAAAAGCAAAGAAATGAGAATTAGTCTTAGACAATTATAACAGGTACGTGTAAGACAGATGTCGTAGGCATATTAATTTGATCAGTTTTAGTACTACTGTTTCTCATAACACGAAAGCAGTCTAAGCAATGGTAGGAATGATATCTACTCTGGCAAACTGACTCTAGGTAAACGCTTTTGAAACATTTATGAATTTTCTTTTAATTCTGGGAAAGCAGGCACAAGTTAGGTAAACAAGAACAGAAATAAAGATGAAGAAAATAGGCAGATGGGAACTGTTCTCACTTTGCCTATTTTTAGTTTAGTAGTTTAGCCTACGAAGGGTACTACAAGGTATTTAAACAGGTATATATACATTGAAGGTGTTCAAAAAGTTTCAACCCAAACTGCAGGGCACATTATTTATGCCAATAAAACACTAGGATTCATGCTAACTTAAAACACTTTCAGGTTTTAACATAATGCTTATTTGTTTTTGGCAGAATAAAACGTTTTAAATCTGACTTTGAAGTACTGAGCTAACATTTAGCAGTTTATTTTCATCTAATTTTTTGATTCCATGTATTTTAGCAGTTTTCACTGCTATATATAATATGATAATTTGGGGGAAAGAACATTTCTTGAGAATAATTGTCTTTACTCTTTCGGGAGGATGAATTAGAAAGGAGAGACATAAAGTGAAAAACTGAACGTGGAAGGTTGGCATTAGTGCATTTTCACACATATATATTTTTCCTGAAGCTGCTGGGAAACTTAAAATACATCACCAGAAGTCATCTAAAACCCGGGGGAGTTACCTACTGACCACAGTTCCCACCCTGGTATCTTGGCCCACATCGGATGATCTCTCCCCAAGGATGTGGTGCATAATTGGACCCTGGCTCCTGACTTCCAGCAAGGGCCACATCTTGCATGTTCCCTATCCTCATATCACAATGTATCAAGAAGAGTGGAGTCACAGTGGTCTATCCCCCGGCCCACGAATCTCTCAGGAAAAGGAGGAGGGTGTGAGCACTAATGCGGGCAGGGGTGGGGCGGAGGCCATGCGCGCTCACCTCCACGATGTCCGAGTTGGTCCTGCTCTCGTGAGGCTCGTTGTATTCCGTGTACTTGAGCAGCACCTTGTCCATGTCGGTGCTGGCGTACTGGAACAGCTTGTTGGTGCTGTTGAAGATGATCAGCGCGATCTCACAGTCACACAGCACGCTCAGCTCGTAAGCCTTCTTCATCAGCCCAAATTTCCTCTTTGTAAATGTCACCTGGAAAAAAGTAAGCAGGCAGGTGTTTTTTTGGTTTTTTTTTTTTTTTAATTCATGCATGTGAGTTTTTAAAAAACAGTTATTTTTTTTTCCCCTCTACAAAACAATGGTGTGTAGTTGTTAGAGCCCTTGGGCACTAACACATTTGGAAAGAAAGCAAATAAATCTAAAACTAATTTCTGCTTAGATTTTGAAAATGTGTGACTACTAGCTTGTTGTGGAAAATGTGAAACTGTAAATGCAAAGATTGAATATATCGCATGTTAATGAAGGCAACCAGGAAACTGGTCGTGTTTCTACTGAGCAATTTAAAAATTAAAAAAAATAGTAATTCCAGCGTGGTTAACATCTTTCCCACTTCGCGGGCTTGGAGCTTGATTTTTCACCACTTGAAAACTGGACGTGACATTCTGAACTTAGCATTTTAGATCCGTGTCAAAAAAAAATCTTAAAATGGTTTAGTCTCATACCATTTAATTAAAAACACTTGAAGGGATATGACTGTGCTCTTGGACAGTGCTGTGATCTGTTTTCTAGAAATCTCGCTGGGAAGCACGCTAGCCGTAGTACTGTTAGGGTTTTGATTTCATTCTTCTGCAAATCTCTCTTCCTCTCTCAGGGCAGAAACTGCACTGTTCACTTGGACTTTTTCTTCTTTTAATCTCATCTATTACTAAGCCTCATAATTCCTTCCCTCAAAATGTCTCTCGCGTTCACATCTATTTCCCTGGGTGAATCCATTATTCAAGTCCTTACTCCTCACTTTCGGACAGCCTAGCAGCTTCCTGTCCCAGATGACCTCCGTGCCTGGAACCCTCCCCTCCTCAATTCATCCCAATCTGCAAAACCTCACTCTTCATGCTGCCTTCCTCCTGATGAGCTGTCTACAGCAGCTCCCTTCCCCTAGTTCGAGTGCTTCCTAGCTGCCTAACTTGCCAAATCCAAGTATACATTGCCACTCTTCCCAATTTCAGCCCTCTCTTGATTTAAACTTGAGCTTGAACCTTCCCACCCAAAAGACATGAACATTTTTTTTTTTTTTGAGACAGAGTCTCACTATGTCGCCCTGGGTATAGTGCCGTGGCGTCACAGCTCACAGCAACCTCAAACTCTTGGGCTTAATCAATTCTCTTGCCCAGGCTCCCAAGTAGCCAGGACTACAGGAGCCTGCCACAACGCCTGGCTATTTTTTGGTTGCAGTTGTCATTATTACTTAGCAGGCTCAGGCCAGGTTTGAACCTGCCACCCTAGGTGTATGTGGCCAGCACCCTGCCGAGCTACGGGCACCGCCCGACATGAATATTCTTAATTACAAACTTTTATCGAGTGTCTTCCAGCAGGCATTCTGTAAAGTATCATTCATTCCTAGTAGGTTTGGGAAATGGGGCATGTTGGTATGTAAAAAGTCTAGGAAGCCTTTTCAATTTCGTTTAACCTGCTTTCCAATCCTACATTGACAGATGTTTGTTTCTTTGCTTATTCATTTATTTTGAGGAGCACATATTCAGAACTAGGTTTTTGAGGCATATTGTCTGAGTAATGCGACTGACTTAAGTTAGCTATTGTTTTCAGGAGGAGCTATTTAAATTTTTTTCTCACCTTCAAATCTAACCCATCTTCCAGAGGCCAATTTAGCTCTATTTATATCTAATTCCTCAGTGCACATTCCCAGTTTTTTTTTTAAGTAGAGTCTCACTATGTTTCCCTGGGTAGAGTGCCATGGTCTCACAGCTCACAGCAACCTCAAATTCTTGGGCTCAAGCAATCCCCTGGCCTCAGCCTCCCAACTAGCTGGGACTACAGGCTCTTGGTGTGTTCCCCTATCTCTGCATACCCCATGGACGTCTTCCAGTCCTGCATCTATCGAATGCAGGAAACTCAAACCCCCCAAAGCTCAACTCCACTTATCTTCCTTCTAGAATCTGCTCTCTCTTCCAGACCCCTCATCTCAGCATAAACACAGTCATCGGAACTAGAAACCTCAGAGTGAACTCTGAATTCTGCTCCCCACCCCTGCCCTCATCCCCCACAACTAAACAAATCTGTGTTGACAGGACTGTGGACTAGCAGACAGAAAACCAGACAGTCTCCTTATTTTTGTTAATATTTATTGTTTTACCTCCCTCCCTTTATTTTTACCTGATAGCATTCTCATCTTTTATAAGCCGTGTAATTTTGCATGGTTCTTTCCCTACAGCACACGTTCCACAAGGGCAAGTACCATTTTAATTTTGCTCACTACTGGGTCCCTAATGTATAAAGCAGTAAACATACTTGGGAACACAATTTTATATCATAAAAATCTGTGATATAAAAAACTTACTAGGGCAAACTATTATGTGAATTCTTTAGAAACACTGAGTTGATGGATGTTATAAGAAAATTATGTGGTAACTTTTCCCATGATTTTTTTTGCATCTCATAGATAGAATTTTTACAAGATAAACTTACACTTTGCTTAAAAATGATTATATTATTTTACCCACTTTGGCAGTGAAGTTTGCATAGTAGAAAGCAAAGGTTTGGATTCAGAGGATTTTGGATTTGAATGTAGAATCTAATCTTTGCTAGTCATGAGAAATTCACTCAACCTCTTTCAGTTTTGATTTTTTTTTCATCCGTAAAATGGAGATAACACCTATCCGTAGGGTTGCAGTGTGGACTGCATAAAATCGTGTATGTTTAGTGTCAAGCACAGTACTTGGAGGAGATGCGCAGTAAATTTTAGTTTCTATTCACTTCTTAGTTGACTTAACTGAAAAAGAACTAAGAGAATGAATTTGTCTTGGTGGCTTGGAGTTCAATGATTATAGACATTTGCAGATGTCACTATTCTTACAGAAAGATGAAGGTGAATTACAGAAAGATAAAGCAAAATTATCCTCACTGACCATCCTTCAGAGAATAAAGCATTCAGGTATTTACAAATGCTAGTGAATATCTACTCAGATATATTATTTACATGTCAAGTGGGACAATGCCTCTGGTAGTAACTGGCAGTGTCTTACCTTCTATAATATTTTATGTTTTATTGATTGTTTTTCTAAAGTGGTTCTGAGAAAATACAGCTAGCGTTTTATTTTCATATTTGATTATCATACTACCTTAGAAACTTTTATTCTGGTTCATTCAGATGAGGTCATGATTGATAGTGAGGATGGGCTAAAGACTTACCTTTTTGGAATAGATAAAGAAGCACGATCATTAAGTACACAGACTCATACACAATGTCTTAGTATTTCTTTTAGATCCAATTTGGATATGAAACTATAACTGCTTATTGGTATTTTATTTAGTGAAACAGGCTACAGAATACATTCAATACAGAAGGCAATGGCCCAAAATAACCATGCATCTAAAACCACTTTTAATCAGACTTCATGACCACAAACTGTAGGTGGAATGTCTCAATACAGTATGGTTTCTGTTCTACTCAAACCTCAGAATTTAGCACGTTACAAGACTCACCATCAAAGTACATTTCAGCACAGAAATATCTTTAAAGCCACTATTTGTGTTTACTTTTAGATGCTCCTCTACTTTTGTGTAACCAAATAGGCTGCTGGATAATGCATACTTATTTAATAATAACTGTCAAAAAGTCAGCGCATATAGCTTCTTTTCATTAAAACTAAAAGCTGAAATGATGACTATATTAAACTATGCAAGAGAATCTTCAAAACCTACTCTTAATTGCTCTAAATTTAATTCTATATTACAGTTCGTATTCTTCCTAATATACTCAAAATGTATTTTATAATGCTTTTTCTCATTGTTCATAGTTAGATAAAACTGTTTTTTAAGCGTTAAGCTTTCTAAAGAGATCTGAGATATTACTCCTTTTAAAATATGCCACTCAATGACAAAGATTTCAATTCAGAGCTTTTATACTTAAATATAATAATGCATTGCAATGATTACATTTTTCATAACTTGATAATAGTTTGTAATGGGGACAAGTCCATATTTCTATTTAAATAGCATACTTTGAAACTTAGGTGAGACAGAAAGCTGTCTTTACAGTAGCTGGAAAAAGCTCCTCTTTTCCAGTGTTTACATCAGTCAAAGTGCATTATTAAATTAAATTAAAGAAACAATATGAGATATATGCATGGAAAAGAAGTCTATTCTAGAAACTTGACTATTTTATGTTTTTTCTTTGCTTTTTGAATCTTTAAATAGTCCCAAATGTGATGATGATATTGTTATAAAAAAAAAGAAAAAAACTTTCGGTATTAAGTTCTATAGTAATCCTTTGTTTTCAATCCTAGCATAAAGACGGGCATTACATACTAAGAGTTGACAATGGCTCTAGAACTTACTTGGTACATGAACTAGAAATTTGAATCAGAATTTGAAATTGAGAAAAGGCACATTCCAGCTCCATGGAATTCAGTTATAAACATTAAATTTATTCACGAAAAACATAAAACTTCAGCAGAGTTTTATTGATCGTTTTCTACATAACAGACGTGATGCTAAGCAACATTTACTGAGTGCTCTCCACCCCACACACTTGTGCTGGGGTCTTGTGGCTTCTGCTACATAAAATTGTATCTCTTTTTTCATGTCAATTCCTTGTTGCTCCAGAAAAAATTCACCTAATTCTGTAACACTTGAAAGAGATATATATATATATATTTTTTTTCTTTTTTGTAGAGACAGAGTCTCACTTTATCGCCTTCCATAGAGTGCTGTAGCGTCACAGCTCACAGCAACCTCCAACTCCTGGGCTTAGGCGATTCTCTTGCCTCAGCCTCCCGAGTAGCTGGGACTCCAGGCGCCCACTACAACGCCCGGCTATTTTTCTGTTTTGCAGTTCGGCAGAGGCTGGACTTGAACCCGCCACCTTGGTATATGGGACCGGTGCCCTACCCGATGAGCCACAGGTGCCGCCCAAAAGACATATTTTTTTATTTGGAACAAGATGCATTACTTGGCCAACAGAGTTCTATTTTCAGTCATGTCTAATTATGTGAATGTGTACTTTTATGTAGAGTTGGGTGAATTCAGTTTTGTTTACAGATTAACTTTTTCTCTGGATTGAGCTAGAAAAATAACCAATCCAGATGAATATGAACTGAAATCTACTGTACTCGTTTTTTCTTATCTTGTGTTTGGTGGAAACTGTGGTTATTTCCCTCCGCCTTTCCATCTTGCCACTGGCAGGCTCCCTCCATGGTGTAAGACTTAGTTTCAATGCCAGCTTTTCCTATGACACTTTCCTCGTCACATTGAGATAAAACTCATTCCTTTTTCATAGCAAACCTCCAGCACTTTTCACACATCTTTATTATCAGACGACTTCTAATACCACACAGTTGGTTGTTTATGAGTCTTTCTCTCCTCCCAGATTTGAATTCCCTGAAAATCCTAACTCGAGCCCAGTGGACAGTCAATGAATGTTTTCTGAATGAGTGGATTAGGCAATGAAAATACTCTACTTTAAAGTTGGAATGTCTCAATATACTATAATTTTATTATATGTCAGAAGTACTGGTAGATATTTTTTACTTGCCTTTTTCTCTCAAAAGTAAGAGATTCCCTACGTATATATACATTATGTTTTACTAAAACATTAAAACATTTTAGCTTCATCTTAAGAGAAAGTAATTATACTACCTTGACTACCTTGGAATTTACAAGAGAGGAACTAAGGAACGTCTGGAGAGAAATTTATGTGTATATGTACTGTAGACGTCAAGAAAAAAAATATTTTAAAAAGTTCAGAGAAAAGTGTTTTTTAATCCCTTCCCTAGATGATTCATCAAGAAGGATGGAAAAGCTTGAAGATAAAAATTTAATTTTACAATCACAGGGCACAGAGATAAAGGGGGGGATCAAAGGGTTCAGAATGATTGTGTTCATTTAGCAAAAATTTATAGAACTTTCTGATGAGTTTAGATTTTCAAAGAATATGTATTTGGAAAAGAGTTTGATGAAATTCTCATGTACAATATTATATACTTGAGGTGGTAGTAATTTAGTTGGTACAAATTTGGCTAAAGAACTATACTTAATGAGGGTGAATTAATTGATCAATGTTAAGTTTAATGGAAAGTCTCTGGTAAGGAGCCACAGAATTCATTGGGTACCTTCCTGTCCCAGGCAATATTCTAACCATTGGTTTAGATGAAGATATGGAAGGCACGCTTATCAGATCTGCATGTAACATAAATCTGGATGGTAGAGCCAACCCAATGTATGGTAGAGTCTATATTTATAGCTCTTTCTGCAGACTTTAAACAGCTGGGTCACAAACAACAAGGCAAATAGACAGGGATAATTTTAAAGAGTGAGTTCATATTTTTAAACAACTACACAAGCTCAGGTTGGAGGAAAATTAACACGGTGCTGCATTTAGGAAAGGTTCCTAAAGTCACAGTGTTCCACAGCGTGGCTTAACGTCCCACTGACACTTCTGTTGGTCAGAACTACTTCTGGGGCTGTATTCACTTCTGAGAGTTGTATTTTAGGAAGGCATTGACAATATTAGATCGATACAGGATCTGATAACAATTTTTCGCGAAGAACTACTGAGGGGAACTGGAATGTTTAACTCCTAAAAAATAAGAGTCAAAAGTGAAATGCTAAACACTTTCCAAGGTCCGAAGCATTGTGGTTGTGTGATGAGACCCATGAGCTACTGTTCTATTCCATAGAGTGAAATGAGAAAGCACTGTTGAAATTCCTAGGAGGTTGAAAACAAGGGAAAATGTAGTGATGAGAACCGGCCAAGAGCAGACTCAGTGTGACCCACGTAGGAAGCAGCTTGTTTCGGAACATGTCCAGTGGAGCTATGTCTTAGGAAGCTGGAGAGGGTGTTCCTGAATCAGGAAGTTGGGACTAGACACTTTAAAAATTCTTATCCTGATTTTCAGATGTTCAGATTCTATGCCGAGGTAGCACAGACTTCTGGGCAAAAGGGAAGTTAAGAGTAGTAATATGGTTCAAGCAAGTGTCCACCCTACAAAATGCTTTGTTTTGGTTACTCAGTTCCCTCAATGTTGTTATCACATTGGTCCTTTGTCTGTTGGACCAGACCAACATCGGTCCAATGTTATTACTGGAAATTAGAATTTCCAATTCCCATGATATAAAATGGAGTAATTTCTTTTTGTGGTGATAAAGGGTACAAAAGACTGTGAAGAATTTGAGTAGACATCATTACATGGTGTGCTGAAAACAAACATAAAAATAATTGTCCAGGTTGATACCATGGGATATTCACATTATTAAAATATTTCTAAACAATCATGCCCAGCATGATGGCTCATGACTATAATTCTAGCACCCTGGGAGGCCTAGGCAGGTGGTTCTCCTGAGCTCGGGAATTTGAGACCAACCTGAACAAGAGTGAGATACCTGTCTCTACTAAAAATAGAAAAACTAGGCAGGCTTTGTGGTGGGTGCCTGGACCGCCAGCTACTGGGGTGTCTGAGACAAGATGATCTCTTGAACTCAGGAGTTTGAGATTGCTGTGAACTATGATAATGCCAAAGCTCTGTGTCAAAAATCAAAAACAAAGTATTTCTAAAGAATCAATATACATGCATCTTTCCTGGGGCAGTGTAGTGTAGAAGGAAAATCATGGGAATTGAAAATCAAGTCTGGGCTCTGCCATTTATGGGCTGTGTGCCCTTTGGTAAACTGCTTAACTGACCTGAACCCCAGTTTCCTCACTGGTAAAATGGGAGGCAATAACAGACATCTTAGTTTCATGAGCTAGACAAAGGGATAAATACAAGTGTTAAGTGACTATGAAATGCTGCACAAGACAAGTTGTATCTTTTCTCTGATGCACCAGGCTTAGTCACTTCTTGTTACATACTGTGAAAGGCTGCTCTCTTGAGACCTGCCAATTTGTGTTACCATTATTTACTTATGTCTGGATTAGAGGTCTCTTTCAGCTAGATCCTGGACCATTCTCTTCATCCTTTTAAACTGACATCCAAGAACAATACTTGACTACTACTCATCGAATGAATGAAATGTATAGATGGAGGAATTATGCACTTTTTTCCATCAAAAATGAGTAGCTAAAAATAAATTATTATGGATGCTCAGACTAGTAAGATGTTTGTTACCAAGACAGGACAATTTCACGGACTTCTTTTACTTGTCATTTTAGCTTATAGTAGAAAACATACATTTTTGTAAAACTGAACAAGAGATAAACTTGTCTGGGTCAAATTTTATGCATGGGTTTGTTGGTAAAAGTGGAATCTACCATATTTGTTATACTGTTTTTAGATAAGAGTATTGACTTTATTTGGTGAATTTTTTTCTAAGAAGTTCAAAGACCATATTTGACAATATCTCTTTTAAGTTATTATTTGTCATAGATTATCATCCCATTTCTCAGATGAACACTGTTAACAAGGATGTGAATTGCTTTACCCAAGTTCTCCAGACGAGTCCCTGGATGAACTAGAACTACAACCCTTTTCATACACAATTCATCTTTTTATCCATTAGTCAATTTTCCTTCTCTATTTTATTTTATTTACTTATTTTTTGAGACAGAGTCTTACTTACTCTGTTGCCCTGGGTAGAGTGCCATGCATCACCGTAGCTTACAGCAACCTCAAATTCCTGGGCTAAAGAGATCTCTTGACTCAGCCTCTTAAGTAGCTGGGACTATAAAGCACCTGCCATGATGTCCAGCTAGTTTTCTATTTTTAGTAGAAAAGTCAAAGCAGAGACAGAGTCTTGCTCTTGCCCAGGCTGGTCTAGAACTCCTGAGTTCAAGTAATCCACCTGCCTTGGCCTCCCAGGAAGCTAAGATTACAGGTGTGAGCCACTGTGCCCAGCTTTCGTCCCTATTTTCAATACCTATGCATTTCAGGAGCTGCAGTTCCGCAAAGTGAGGGCCCAGCCAACTGTTTACTGAGCAGTGTACAGGAACTCTGCTTTGGAATGTTATATGTATTAAGAGCCATTAGAAATTCTGAGGAGTCCAAGCAGAGTAGTGCATAACACATGAATGAATGTAAAGATAGCTTTTTAGGTTAAAACAAAAAAAAAACAATGCTGAGAACACTAATTGAGAACAGATTTGTTTCTAGATTCTGGTGTGGACTCGGTAGCCAGCTCTACCCTTACACACTGGCCATTCCTGAAGCCTGTGAGAGCCACATGCATGCCCTAGTGGGCACACACCAGTTCTGTATTTATAGATGTTTATTTAAAATTTCACAAAATGGGAAGTATTTTAGTTGGAAGCAAATACAGGTCTGCTTACAGCCAGAATTAAAAGGTGGGCCTCTGACCAGGCAATGTAAATGACAAGTTCTAAAAGCAGAGGAGGAGTCCTGTATCATTTCCTACAGGGCAGGGAAATTAGCCTGACTACCGCGCAACGGGACGAGCATCCCACCACCGTCTCCACCCCACGGGCCTGCTCCCTCAGCCCACCGCCCTGCCCTGGCCCCATTCACAAAGCCACCTCAGAAGAACTTCACTGCTGTGTTAACTGTGATAATCCTGTGCTTTACAGAAGAAGAGTTCTGAACAAATGAAAGAAAAGAACCTTTGGAAACAGCAGCTACCCACATCCTTAATAATTAAGGCCTAACTCCAAATGACTTCAGACGTATCATAAGGGAAGCAACGATCATCTTATCTACAGGTCCCAAACACTTCTTCCCATCAGTCAGAATATTTTCAGCCTAATCTTATTTGAGCCTCAGGGTTCTCAATGAGTGGAGAAGTTTTTACCCATTTCTTTAACTCATAAAGTGATAGCAGTTTCTTTGTTTTAGGATGTGTTGGGGGCTAACATGCCCAGCTAATTCTCTTTTCCAAGTTTTGAGGTTTTATCTTTTTTTCCCTCTTTCAGACTCCCAATAAATATAACTCTCATTCTATGAAAATATTTCAGATCTCCTCCCTTCCCCACCCCCATCCCCTCGCCTAGATAATCTCACAGTTTCCTCCCAGTCAAGGAAATGGAATGACTAATGAGTGACAGAGAGACAGTTCCTAGATACAATACACTCTGTAATCCAGAAGCCACAGGTCTTCCTATGTGTTTAAAGGGGTTAGGGATGGAGTCAAGAGTCTGTAACGACAATCTTTAATTGAAAAAAAGGGAAATGCCTTTCTAAGTGCTCCCCTCCCCCCACCTTGTTTCTGACAGTAAGCAATGGCACAACTGTTCTGAAGTATTCCTCTTCAGTTTTATTTTGTTTAATTCAGTCTGTCATTAGAAAGGCTTGCAAGCTTGAGGCCTGATGATTACTCTCGGTGGGAGGGAGCGATCCCACTACAGACTTGTGTTCTAGACAAGCGTTCCTTTATACAATGACGGGGCCTGCCATGGTAAATGAAAGGCTCTTTAAAGGCGAGGGGCTCTTTCAAGCCGACTGCTACCACGTACTTCTAACCCTCCAGCAAAACTTGCGAGGATGAGCCAGCAGTGTGTTTTTCTGCAAAGAGGACTATTGTCCTCGTTAGCCTCAAGCAAACTGAACCATGCTCTGCTGAAATACAGCAGGATTTCCAGGCAGTAGTTCCTAAAATTCTGAACTTGATAAAAAGATTAAAATAAGGGGTTTAGTGTGGAATTTAGAGCTATAACGACTCCTCACCCTAAATCAACACCCTGACTCCCAAAATAAAACTCCCAATCTTATGCACGGCACACTATTTAGAGGAAAAATAATAAACAGTGACTTAGATCACAGCCAAGTAATTGAATGCATATTAATGAAATCTATTAAATGTTTATGAACAACCTTACAGAGTCTAGATTTTAAAATCTGTGACAGCTGATTTCTGATACTTTTTGCCTACAAGAGGAAAAGGAAAAAGCATGATCTAAAATTTTTGAATTGATCAGGATTTAAGAGACTTTATTGTGGCCCATTTTAAAACCTAGGAATGTTTTTGGCTTTTCCAAAGAGAAGACCAGAACCATATGCTTTTAAGTTTTCATCTGTGCTGCTCAGGTCGGCGTGGCCCGGTAAAGGACTGATTTACATTCTTAATCCAACCTGGAGACGCAATAATAAAATAAATACTCCGCTTCTCTATACCTCTTCTACATAAGATACATCATTTGATATTCAGAAGAATCAAATAAACCAGGCTAATATTTTGGGGGCAAAAACATGTTTACTAGTTCAACAAAGTCAAAATGTGCCTAAGGTAAAGGTCAAAGAATACTTCATTCCCTGCCCAGCAAGTGGTCAGGAAGCACATTTGTCTCCATCTTCCTGTCATAACAGGAAGAGTGTAACTTCTTCCTCTCCACAATAGCTTCAGTTTTACCTCCTCACTCCAATATTTTCTCCCTCAGGGCCTTCCAAATCAATCCTTTCAAGACAGAAGGCAGGAGGCTGTCTCCGTTGTAGTTTCCAAATAATTACATTTGTTGAAATGTTATTTAAATGTTAGTGATTTCTTAAACTAAACTATTCCAATTTAAAATTAAAAGTTAAATTTCTAAACATTTAGATTGGTTCTCTTACCCCTATTAATGGTCGAGAGAAACACAAATACATATTGCATATTATGGAGTTTTAATTTACCTCAATTTAATTGTCATTTTTTTTTATTTGCCAAAGCCATTATTCTCAGAAGAAATAAAGTTTTCAAATCGTCTTCAATAAGAACATTTTGAGTTGCAGAACCTTTAAAAATATTTTCACCATAATTTCTGAAGTAGTTCCAATTTAAATGAAATCAAGGATAATGTTGAAGAAAGTTTAGATCGCAGAGGACATGGCTTTTGAAACAATTAGAAATGTGTCTTTTAATCTATAGCTTGAAAGAAACCTCTTGGTTTACACGGTCTATTTATAATGTTAGTATTTTTAGTGTTGGTTTCTCTGTAATACAGTGTCACACGCGTAGTTTGCGCATTTGCAAAGTGAAAGGCAACTTGTACCGAGTAGCGGTTCCAGCATGCATTCACAGAGATGACAGGGACCATTCCACGTCAGCTGTCTACACAAAATGTTTGAGATACAACAAATAAAAGCATCAGAATTTTTAAAAATTATAATGTTAAATAGAAATCATGTGAGATACACAAACTAGAACTGGAAACAATTAAAAAACTCCTCAAATTCAGAGAAGAGTTTATTTCTTAAATAAAGTTGACAGAATTCTAGAGGAGACAGTAATCCATGTCCTTGTGAAAATTGTGGTCTCTGTTGGACTTCCTACCAAAGAAAAACTAATGAATGAGTTTGAGGGCAGCTGGGAACATCTTTCTGGCAGGAATGGAACAGATCCAGCTGACATTAATCTAATATGTCACAAAGAGTGGTGACTGTGTGGCACATCATCCCTATGATTCAACTGGATACTTGGGAGATTATTTGTGAATTGTTTTCCAATTGCTAGGAATAAAATAGAAATGAATGGCCTGATGTCACAGCTGTTAAACACAGAATACATTTGAGCCCTCTGGCTACTGCTTTATTTTTTCCATTTGGAAACTCTTGAAAGTACAATTTAAGCCCCTCCCCCTCGCTGCCTGTTTTCTTTTTCAAGCCCTTCAATCACTAGTAATTCACATTCCTTAAATAAAAATTTCTGTCTTGGTGATTTTAAGATTAATAAAAGAATGATTTAACCTATATGCGCCGGGCACCTTTAAGCAGACATCCCCAGTATGCATCAACATACCCTAATTCTACTAGGTACACCCCAATTTTATTGACATAAAATGACTTTAGCACAACTTTTAACAACAAGCATAGGGCAAGCGGTTAGCTGTTAAGAAATGATATTAAGAAAAATGTACCATAATCATAATTATGGGGTATCTGGTGGCTTATTTTGGACTCGGAGATAGAAAAACCAACATTTTTACACTGATTGAACTTTTTATTCATTAGATCTGTAAACAGTTTCTAGATATTTCTTGACTAACAAGGATAATTCTTACAGTTTTTAAATTAAAATTGACAAATGTGGAAGTTATCTTTGTGGAGACACAAAGGAAATGCATTCACCAGTGTGACTGTGTGTGACTGTGTCACTCTGTTCCCAACTCATGGCTCAGAATTCATCGTGGACTCGCTTCTTTGAAACAATTAATTTGTATTTCTCACTTATCCTACTACATTTAAAGAGCAAATCTATCTCTCTTTCAACAAATTTTATATTAGGTTATTAGAATGTAGCTCCCCAATTTAGAACTCTAATTAATCCTTTTATTTATTGATGTTCTGGCTATCACCTCAAAGGAAAGTTACATTAAAAATCCCTTTGAAATAAGATCCAAAACCAGGAGAACACAGGACAAATTAAGGAATATATTTTTTTCTTTTTGTAAAGTCCCTTGAGGGAATCTATACATCTCTTTTTATTTTTCAGGTTAGTGTAGAATATACCAGACTTAGTTTTAGAATGTCAGGATATACAGACTGTCAGAGGCTGCGTCCACACTCAACCCATTTGACCAGCTTTTTTTCCGAACTCATTTTATGTAATTTGTAAGTCAGGGAAAGCAACTGAACCCAAGAACAGGAAAAGGTGGAAAATTTATCAGCTATGAACTCTGCATTCTTTTAGTCCTAACGAGACTCTCCAATTAACAGCAGACTATTGCTAATGGACTTTAATTTATGCCCCAGTTATTTCACAAATCGATGTATTGATAATTACATGAAATTTTGTTTGCTGGCAAAAACCATCAGTGGGCCAGATCTGATGGAAGAAAAGGAAACTGATGGCATTTCAATATATTTTTCCCTTAACCTAATATCTTAAGTCCTAACTGTGTATTTGGCAAATATTTTCCTCTTGCAGTTATTCAAATATTTAAATGCCTTTTCATAACAAGTTGCACAAATAAATTTGGGTTTACCTCTCCTATCCTTTTAAAGTAAGAAAGCCGAGAATTTTGAATGCAAACATACAAGTAAACAGGTCTAGGCTGAGCACGTCTGATTTGTACATTCCTTTCTTCTTCTTATAACAGATATAACAGATTTCTAAATATATTCTGTTTGTAAAAGAGTCATACGAGGACAAAACTCATTAAAAAACCTGACGGTTTCAGGAGCATGATTAAAAAGTGGCACCATGTGAAAGGGGTAAGATTATGATTGCCTAATTGATGGAGGTATTTCAAGGGTGAAAAGAAAAAACGCAGATGGAGAGGCTGAGATGGTAGTGTTAGCATAAGCTGGAGGCTGGAAGTGATAAAGGTGGTGACAAGCAGGTAAGAAACAATTTGGTCAGTAACATACACTTGCAAATAAGTCCTACAAGCAGAGAATTTAGGACACTGTTTTTCCCCACCGCTGCTGGGCAAATGTCCCATGTAATCTTTCCTTCCTGCCCACACGCCCTTCCCTCTCATCGGCAGGCTCCCGCCCAGGCAGGATTCTCCAGTTCCCTGTCAGCTTCGGAGGACAACTTTGTGCTCCTGTTCTTACTCTGCTCCACTTTCTTCTATTTTCTCAGTACCCTTTTAAGGTGAAATCCTCTTGGAATGAAGGTTTAGGGATCATTCTTCATTGTGCTTGCCACGCAGCACAGGAGTTATTTTGATAGAAGTCATGTTCACTACAGTAGCTACTAATGTTTCAAAGAATGGGAGGCAGTAAGAATGCACCAGGTAAACTTACTGAGCACTCACTACCTGCCAGGTGCTTTATAGTTACCATCTCATTTAATTCTCTCCATGACCTGGGAAGGTAGGTACTATTTTTTAATCCTCACTCTACTGATGAGCGGACCGATGAGGAGGGTGATAGAGCTAGCAAGGGCAGAACAGGGACAAGGGCCAGGTTTGTGTGTTTCTAGAAACAGTGCTCTCAGCCATTTGATTATATCGGACGAAGTGTGATATAACCAGGAAAAACGACAACATAAAGCCACGCTTTCAGCTGTTGTATTATACTAGACGCATCATGACATATTTAAGAAAAGCAGGCTCTATTTTGTTTTGTTTTAAACGTGAGAGATTTGGGCTTAGACCTTGCCCACTTCCCTAGCTTTAACTGCACTATCTTTGGCCAGTTATTTGGAATTTAAGAGGACCTTCAAAGCTTGGCATGCCCCTGCCTAGCATCTGATCTCCTTTCTTCCCTCTGAAGTCGCACCCTAGGCTCCAACCCCACTGGCCTTCCTCTGGCTCTGCAGCCAAGCTCTTTCCTCTCAGGGAGATTCCAAATACTGTTCAGTCTATCTGGGATGCTGTTACGGGCCTGAAAGATTTATCTTTTAGCACTTCTGAGAGGCCTTTCTCCAACACTTGATATTAATAAAGTATCTCCTGTAATTCTTCCAGACACGTATATGTTCATTCATAGCATGTATGAGTAAAACTTTTGTCATATATTTGGATATTTCATGACAGACTACTGAGTTCACAAACTATGGCTTACCGGTCAATTGGCCTCCCACGTTCCTGTCAGTAAAGCTTTATCCTAAAAGAACCACATTCATTCATTTACATATCATGTGTGGCTTTCACTCTCCTAGGGCAGAGCTGAGTAGCTGAGATGGAGAATGTATGGCTGTCAAGGCCAAAAACTGCCTATCTGGTCCTTTACAGAAAAATGTGCTGACCTCCAAAGCAGAAGATAAGCTGCATGAATACTTAGTGTCTGGCGCAATGCGATCTAGTATTATTTGATTTAATAAATAAGTGAATTATTCAGGCATAAAACAGGAATAATAAGGATTAAATGGGATAATATACATATATGTAGCCAATCCACAATTAGTAGCTATTTTTATTAAGTCGTCTGAAAATTTTTGTAAGACAGATCGGCAATTCAAGATTTTATTTTTATATATTAGCCCAAAAAATTCATCATGTTTAGGTTAGAAATTAAGAAAGCAGTTTTTATGAACTCGGAAACTCTGAAAAATAATTTAAATACAAAAAGTTGCTAATTTTTATCCTCCACTAAACTATTTCACGTATTGGAGTTTCTGAATTTTAGGTATTTCCTACTTCTTACTTTACAAAGGATAAAGTACAGGCAAAATTCAATTTCAATTCTGTTTTACAGCAGAATGGTTTATTTCTTAATGATACAAACTTAGGACATTAGCTCTGTAATATTTCATCTCACGCTTTAAGTCAGGATTTCTTTTTCTGGTAAAAACATACCTTGTTCTGAGTGTGTCTAGCCAAATAAATGATGCAGTGGTGAACAGTCTTGGACAACTTTTCAGAAAAGATGACCGTGAGGCATTGTGTGAGGTTATACAACAGTCTGCAGTGGGGGTCGCTTGTACAAGGGCAAAGCAGCTAACAGCTTTCTTTTCAACATATGAACACACAGTTTACAGGAAGCCCAGGTTAGAGGTCCATGCACATTTGGTATGATACGTTGTTCCAGGTTTGCTGGTTTTGATTATCAGAAGTGACCTACATATTCTCAGCTCTCTCCCAAATGACTCTTACAATCATTCTCATCATAGGTGAGGAGTGCGCATGACAAACATATGTAAGATGCTGTTTAAAACTGCTAGCAGTCATCTAAAATAACCACTGAAATACATGTTCAAATGTGGCAGTTTTCGGTTTTACTAATTCCATTTAAAAACACTGAACTAACCCTAAGGACTGAAGAAAAGAGTAAATAGATCTTAACTTCTATAGAGTAAAATCAAGAAATCTATCTCTAGAATTAAAAAAGTCATATAAAGCAGAATTTGAATAACTTTTCTTCTCCTCCAGTTCTGACTTCTAACATGGGTGAGAATAACAACAGTTGTAGATGCAACTACATTTTAATTAAGGAAAGATGTTCAATCATTAGCTCAAAAATCTGGTGTTACAGTTTTTGCATCCCTGGGTGAGATTTGTGTTCCTTTATAAAGCATAATGCAAGCTCATGAATTCAACCTGCAATATTTTTCTTTTATCTTTGTAAGCAAAATGATTTAGTGGAATTTTATGAACCTAAAAATTGCCTGGTATTATTAATGAAGTGTAAATGCTAATTCACATACCTTTTTACTGTACTCTAAATAAGTTCTAGTCCACATAAGAGATCTAAACTGTGAGTGGTACCTGATATTCAATATAGCAGACTTAATATCAAACAATAAGCTAGTTTAAAAATAATAGTTTTATCTTAACAAAATTATTGCTTTTTGGCTTGACTCCTGGCACTAAAAAAATGTGTATGGGAACAGTGAAGGAATCAATCAAAGACTTCCACGTCATTCATATTTATCCCAAAATAGTTCAAGTCATATGCACCTTAAAATATATCCATAATCATTTAAAGGAGTTAGAGGAGGATAAATTTGAAAACCTAAATACTTTTCTGTTACTTAATGGCATCCTGGCATTGATGGCATAAATAATGTTTATTATAATTTACATATGTAACAACATTATATTTAAAAAAATGAAATCAGTTATGGCCTCACTTATAGGCCCAAGAAAATAAAAGGAAGCAATAGGGGAGATGAGTGCCTATTATAGGGGAAATTATAGTCTGTCCCCAAGGCTGTCCTTCAAAAGCCTTCTGTGCAACTGGACAAAAGGCAACACACTCTTCTCTCCCATAGCCAAGAAATGCCCTTCTGCAGATCCCACTATCCATATGCACGGGCTATAATTTCTCCCAGGGACTACTATTTGATATTTAACATTAGAATGTGTACTAACCACAGTTATCCTTGCACAGCTTAATGAAATCCACTCTCCAGAAGTGTGAAGAAAAATAAAAGTCAAATTTCAGGCATTCATGATATATAAGTCCTTAATGCCGAATCAAACCTTTGGATGTGTAGTCTTCAGAATAGATTAATTGTATCACACAGACATTATCACTGGAATTCCAGAGAAAAACTTATAACACCATCTGCCTCTGTGTTTATGAAGTTTAGGATTTAAAGAAAATGGAATGAATTAACAGATAGATCTTGCCTATATATTTTAAGTTATTAATATCTTGTGTGGGTGTTTTCTTTGTTGTTGCCAGCACAATATTAAAATATTTTGAATGTATTGCAAAGTCTTTTTTACTGTGAATAGAATGAAAGCCATTTTTATACAGGATATTTGGCCTATATTATAAACCTTTCAATGAATGACCACAAAAGGTCTAGTTCCCATGAATATAAGAGTATCTTTGTTTGATGATGCGTGCAATGTAGCAATGTTATGCTTATTAACTCCTAATTATCAAGCTATTCATGTCGCACAACTGCAGCTCCCATTTAAAATTCAAGTTGAAGTAAAAAGTGAATGATCATGAATGTGTGTAAACTATATTTCTAACAGATAAAAGTGATTCTCCCCACCCCTACATGTTAGGGACTATTAGTATTTAAACTGGCCACATTTAATTCACCAGTCCTTCTTGTAAAGGATATTTATAGGTTCGAATGTTCTCAATGCCCTTAACATACTCGGGGAAAGTGTAATAAAAAGTCTACGTAATTAATGATATAAAGAAAAGTTTACTCCACTCACCTGTCTGTTACGTTCATCCATAATCCTCGTAATCTGAATCTTTTTTCTCCCCATAGTCCCCGTTTTTCTTCTCTCTCTCGTTCCTGAAATTATGTATTTTTTCCTTCCTTTTCTTTCTCTTTCCTGTTTCCTCCAAACAAATCTCCTTCTTCAGCACTTACACAGCTCAGTTCCCAAATTCCTGCATTCGTTCCTGCTGAACAGAAAAGACAAATTAAATTTCACTCTAACAGCTAGCCAGTTTCATAAGGACTATGACATTCTAATTTTACCAAGAAAATTTAGAATATTTTTAATGGAATGAAAGTAATTATTGAATGAAAACAACTATTTCTGAAAAGTACATATTATATCACAGGCAGGTGGATATCAAATAGCAATTATTTGTTGTTTATAATTAAAATAATCTTATAAGTAATTGAACAAGTCAATGAAATGATGCAAACTATGCTTTAATGCCCAACACTTGAAATGTATTTTTTGTAAAAAGTTTCTTAAATTTTTTTTAATGAAATTAGGTGACAATTTCACCCTTCTGTTATGAAAAATTACCTAAATCAGAGAGTTAATGAACCTTTATGTACCTGTGTATGCTAAGTAGGGCAGCTAATTCATTTCTGAAGGGAAAACACCCTCCTGTTTTGACAGCAGAGGTGATAACGCCCCGCGTTACGCAAATAGGATGGAAGATTATGAAAGTGCTACTTGATATATGTAAATGTCAGCTAATTTAAATCTAAGCACTTTAATATTATTTTTAAAAAACTGCTATGAGAACACTGTAAAAATAACATGAGATATTTAATCTCACATCAGTAGTGATACCCTTTCCTTTTTTGAAAGCCCTTAAACTGTATCTTGAATGTAATAATCAAAAAAGATTATCGTTGACAGAAAATAAATGGTGCAAAAATTAATATTATTATTTCAGTTACAACTGTATATTTTTTCACAATAAACCACTGGCCCTCTAAATTCAAATATTTAAAGAAGACACATCATTTCTCTTTGGGGAGTAAGATACAAAATTACAGAAGCTCAAAATTATTTACTGGCGATCTCTAGGTCATGAATTAAAAGTAAATAAATGATCATCAATAACACGAGATTAACCCAAGGAACTCAGAATATTAAAAGCATATATAATTTGCTTTGTTTAAAATTATATCTGAAAATATCTGAAACATGAAAGTTAACAAGAAAGCATTCCACAATAGTTTCTTCATTTGCAAGCAACAGCTTCAATTGTTCTGTCTCAACTTATGTCAATGAATGTGAGCAGTTTACACACTGCTCAGAATTTCCCTGTTTATTTTAGCTGGTGTCTGACAACGGCCCTGATAAATTCCCACATGCATTATGTAACCCTAAGCCAATGTCCTGGCTATTTAATAGATTATTTGGCTCCAATTCAAAGTCCTTGGAAGGCTGTTACACACTGGGTCTGATCATTAGCTGTCTTTTGATTTCTTTAATTTAATTTCTAAATTCTTTATCACCTTGGGTAAATTTTTTTTTAATTTAAGTTTTCGGTGATTATCTAATTGCAGAAGCTATTATGATATAATTAGTTCTGGTGGATTAAGTGCTGCTTAAATACTAGGACTATCCATCCTCTTTTGCCCATCTTTCTACTACACTGCAGCCCAGTTCTGCCTCCCAGAATATCTATCTTGAGTAACATCACGACCACACGGTGCTCATCAAAAACCAATACTCCAGCTGTACTTTTAAACACTGGAAGTACTTCAAAAGGTTTAAAGAGTTATAGAAATACACATTGGACGACTACACGTGAGAAAATCAGCTAGAAAATATTAAAATCATCCTAAACTATGAAAAACCCGCAAAGCATAATTGCATCATATATTCGATGTTGCCAAACACCATCCATCTGTCTATTTTTAGAAATGGTTTTAAATATCGCTGGACTGGGCAAGTCTCCCGTGTTTCTGATAGTCTTACCTTGGAAGCAATCAGCACGTTAAAATGGTATTTCCAAGCATGTGTAAGACCCCAAAGAGACCAACAGGCTTTCTTGATGACACAAAGAACCACCCGTGAATCCACAGCAAGTGCGTATGGGAGAATTTTCTTTCCTTTCACTTAGCTGAGGCTGGTGGCCCTATCGGCTTACAGGACTATGCCTGCCTAAGCGCTTATTCACTTTAAGGTGGAGGGTCAGGGTGAACAGATTAGAGTGTGGTGGTAAGGCAGAGGAGAGGAGAATGTCTACAGATCCTGATTTCAAAATACATTATAAATAACCAAACAAGCAGAGAAACAACCCTGGAGAAGTCTCCTCGGAAAGGCACAGTTCCTGATGAGTCAAACTACGATGAGTTCCTCCGTATCACCACCCCACATTTTACAGCTTTGAGATGAGATGACTTGTACCAAGAACAGAGAAAGGACTTCTTACTTCTTAAAACATGATGGGAAATATTTGTTCACAGCAAATGTGTATTTATATGTGTGTGTGTGTGTGTGTGTGTGTGTGTGTATATATAATGGTTGAGAAAAATGCTATTGAATGTATTTTCCTTCTTGAAATATGCAAGGCAATGCAGGGAGAAAGCAAGCTTAGGTAGGACCAAACTGGGTTTTTCTGGTATTAATAAATATTTCCTGAGGTGCTTCGTTCTGAACATTTCTAAAATGCAAAATTTGATACCAATTACCTATGCAGGGTGATCCATGGTGGTGATGTGACCAAGTAACTGTTCATGAAGTAAAATGTGTCATGAAACATGTGGCTTAGAACATTTGATTATGGGGCAGCACATTTCAAGGCTGTCAGTAGAAATTAGGAAGGTTACACGTTGTTTTCTTAGCATAACTATCTTTCTAAGCTGACTTTCATGCAGGAGCTATAATGTGAGGTTGGTTTCAAGTATTAATTTGCAGGAGGCCTACAGCGGTGGAGAAAGATTATGTAACTTAAGTAATCTATAAAATTGCTTCGTATGTACATGAAAAAAAAAGACTATAACAGCTAAACTGCACGTAGCAGAATTTCAACTTACGCCGAGAACTTTCATTATATACCATCAACCATAAGCTTAAAATAATTCCAGCAGCCTGGCCGCGCTACTTTTTTCCACATGAAAGAAGCAATTTTTGGAAAATGACAGAGCTATATATAAACAATCAGTAATTCAAAAAAAAAAAAAAGAAAAGAAAAAGGAAAAAGAAATTCTCTGCTATAGTTAACACTCTATAGAGTTACAGTCTTCTGCATTTTCTTTTTCTTTTTGCCAACCTAAATAAAAGAAAAATAAAATGAGGCTGCTTACTAAAAAGGGGAACTTCATTATGGCAGGCTTCTGTTCACTGTGAGTTTGGCACACGCAGGCAGATGAAGGCGAAGTGGTTTGAGACCCCAGTGGAGAGGAATTTCTTCTGGCCAGATGTTAGATCGTCCTCTCTCTCTAGTTACAAACAAGTTCGCCGGAGCGGCACCTACCTGCCCCTCCTCCTCCGCCGCCTCCTCCCAGTTAGCACAGAAGGATCTTGACAGAATGGCAGGAAACACGCACACAGACTGGCCAGGGAAGGATGTGATGTCAGCAACCACGAACAATAAAAGGTGTAAAGGTGCTTCCTTCCCTAAACTGTTCCAGAAGTGTAAAATGGGAACCAAAACTCTGCACTTCCTTCTCTGAGCAGAACCGTCTGAGTGTGCTGTGCTGTGCACCCCACACTCAGAGGCCTTGGAGAGGTTCAGATAAGGGACAGTGAGAGAAATCCAGACTGAGGACGTGATTTTTTTTAATTTCCATCTTTCAGACACCTGAGAAAAACCCATGTCAGCTCTAGGTCAGCTTTTTGTTATGACTGCTTCAAGGAATAAAAGTCAGGCAACGACCACGGAGTTCACTCTGCTGAGAACCCGTTATATCTCAATCCCTGTTTTGCCATGCCTTGAACAAATCATCTCACACAGACAGTGCGCCGTACGCTCCAGATCTACCCACAAAGCATGTGAAGACGTCTGCACAAGCAAAGACCTCAAATGGACTAATTATTAGTTTTGGTAAAAAACAGAATCATGAAAACTGTCAAACAATCAATGCTTGTTGGTAAAATACATTGATTACTTGGTTCCCCTCACATTAAAAAAAATACAGATATATGTGTGTGTATATACTGAAGGGAAAAAGAGTCTTATGTTACTGAGGTCTCAGGGTTCCTAAAAAAAATTCAAACTGGGAACCACGGCAAATAACAAACTTTCAGTCCATAGTGAAACTATGTATTTTAATCTCATCACTATCAGGCTCTTTCTAACATGGAAATGGCATTCTACCATAGGTTTCTGTAGGAAGAAAACCACATACCAAGTGGATCTGAGTCATCAGATTTCAATCATCTTCCCACAACACTTTGATTTAGAAGTTAAACATAACCTTCAGTTACGTGTTTTGATCTGAGAGACTGCTATGCCACATTAAAAGATGTGGGAAGAAATTAATCCCCTTCTGCTAAACTTATCTTCACAAGGCATATATTTCACTACAGTACGTACAATGCAGTCACTAAAATAAAAACAGCCTATGAATACTGATAAAAGGTTCAAGTATGTAATATCAATTTACAAAGAAAAATTCTAGTTTTCTTTTATTCTTATTAGCAATAACTTTTTCACTGACTTGCATTTTCACTAACACTAGCATCCTTCTAGAATATTTTGTAAAAGCTCAGGGCTGAAAAGTGAGCACACGACATCCTGAAACAAGAAATAATACTGCTAAATACATGCAACCTGGATACTTAGGAAGGGACAAAAATGATCCTAAGCTCAGTTGCTACAAATCTGGTATTACTGTTAATAAGTCAAACAGTTAAGTGATTTGTTATCATTTTAATTGGGAAATTTTGGTCATTATGTGGTATCTAGATACATTTAACTTTCTACTTTGTGATTTATTTGAAAGACACAGGAGGCATGTAGTTATATTTTGGTTAAAGGGAAGAAACAGAATTTTTGCTTTTTTTCTCATTAAAAGATATTCTGAACTTCAAAAGATATAACCAAATTATTGTTCTTGTTGGCATCTCATGAGTTGAGGAATATTTCTTTGGCTCCAAAATTCACTCTACTTCTCTTTATCTTACTATATATGTTATTTAATGTTATGTTACCCTACGAGTGCAATCTGAGTTCATTTCAAAGTCAACACTCATCCCTTTAAGGGTAATAAAAGGACAGCCATTTTCTTCCCACTTGATAAATACCATTATGCCAAAAACAAATTTTGGCGTGGTGGCTCGGGCTTGTAATCCTAGCACTCCAGGAGGAAGAGACAGGTGGATGGACTGCTTGAGCTCAGGAGTTCAACACCAGCCTCAGCAAGAGCAAAATATTTCTACTAAAAATAAAAAACTCCTAGGCGTTGTGGTGACTGCCTATTCGACCCAGCTACTTGAGAGGCTGAGGCAAGAGTTTGGAGCCCAGGAGTTTGAGGTTGCTGTGAGCTATGATGCCACAGCACTCTAGCCTGAGGCAACAGAGTGAGACTGTCTCAAAAAAAAAGAAAAACCGAAAAACTATTAACAAAACAAAACAAAAAATACAAATTTATTTTCCTAATTCATCCCAATTTAGTATCAACATGATGAACGTGAGTTATCTTTAAGTCTCAGTAACATAACATCATGCATACTAATAATAAACAACACGGGCTCTCTTTACATCCTCACACCAGCCATGTTCCTTCCTACCCCAGAGCCTTTGCACGTGCAATTCCTTCGGCCTGGAATGTGCCTCACTCCTTTCTGTGTCTCCTTAATTTCTCCTCTGCTCTGTTTCAGCTTCAGCGCCCCCTCCTCAGGAAGCACTCTGCTCCTTCCTCGTCACATCAACCCCCTGCTCGTCAGGTTCCCGGGTACACTGTCCTTCTGAGTGGCACCTGCCGCGCGAGTACTTCTTCCTCTGTATCTATCAGCCTCGCTGCTTTTGTTTCACCTTTGCATTCCCAGCATCTGCCCCACTGCCAGATGTACGGTATGAGGTCATAACTATTAGTTGATTCACTCAGTTAATTTATTAAGATTTGTATTTCTCAGCTGAGGTATTTTCTTCACTGGCTATTTTTAATAACGACTACTAAAAATGTTTTCCTATTTTTGCTTACACAGAAGCAGACTGATCACTTCATCATACGTACATAGCATCTCATATGTGGAATCTGAATAATGCAGACTGAGAACTAGAGGGTAAATGGATTTTGGAGCCAGAAAGCTCAGATTTGAACTTTAGTTTGGCACTTGGAAGTTGCACGACTACAGAATGATTATTTAATCCCTTGGAACTGCAATTCTCCTGTCCTACACTAAATTAGGGGGACAAACTTTTTGATGTGCGGGATGGTTATGATCATTAAACGTGCTGCTGTAGGAGAATGCGGGATACACAGCAGTACTGGGGACACGGCCTAGTATTTCTAAGACTGGTTCTGAGGCATAAAGTAAAAGCCTTTTCGTTCCGTAAGGCCACAGAGTCAACAGCACAGTCCTTACACGTACCACGAAGACCTCACTTTACGAAGCTGATTAGCAACTTCTAACAGATTAAGCTTCATTTGTCCTGCAACAATAATCATCATATGAAGAAAAAATTCACAGTATTAGGAAAATTAAGAAGTTTCTCTTAAATATCAGCTATGGAAGAGCTTCAGGCTGCAAAAATAGAAATAACTAGGGAAATATATCAATTTTCCCAATGACCATGGCTGCCGAAAATTCTACATTAATGCTCCTAGTCCTACTTTAATATCTTTCCCCAAGGACAAAAGGAGATGAAATGTATGTCAGAAATATAATAAGGCTAAAAAGGCACTCGTTTGGAAAACCCCTGAAATTAATTCAATAAGTGGGCTTAACCTGCCATTATCAGACATAAATCATTTTATTTACGTAGTTCAGAATTTAGAGGACACATACCTATAAAACAACTGTATTGCACTGTAAACAATTTAATAAACAGGAGCGAGGCACAACTTCCCTGCCATGGTTGTCCACGGTCTATTTTGTCTTGGACATTTTTTCCCACTGCAGCTAAAACAGCCATCTGCATTCCCACACCAGAATAAACTCCAAAGGGTCTAAATATGTCAAGAGCTTCATGCTATTCAACCCCACCACGGTTTGCAGTGTTTCCACATCATATTAAGTAATTAATTCAGGGTTCCACCATGTCTTTGTTTTCCTAATTTTTCATTAACAGTACAGCCACCACGTTTTCTCTCAGAGGCCACTCAGTGACAGGGCAGGGCTGACCACAAGGTAAAGCTTGTACTATCCTCATCACAAAACGACAGCCACTGTTCAGCATCACAGATTGTGTTCTGTTTCCCAGCCGTGACCTCTCAATAAGCACATGCAGCTGGATTTTTGTTGAGAGTTAAGCACTGCACAACACCCACACCAGTGACACAGAACTGTCACCTCCAGAGCAAGCTGGGTGCAAACTGGGGGACATTGTTGTTATACATTTTCATCCTATTACAGCAAAAATCTGCAGTCCCAGGCATCTCATGATCCTGCTAGAAAAAAATGTATGATCATTATGCTCTTCATCTTTAATATGTTATATTTCATTAGTAAAATGGAAGTGCTCTAAAAATATTTTTCTTCTCAGAAGCCTTATGTGTCTTACTGACACATTTGAGTATGTGTGCGCGTGGGCACAGCACATGGACAAAACACATTTTCGTCTTTCAAAATGTACAGATAAAACAGTGAGAGTACATTTTAAGAGAGCTGAGTAGTTCTAAGTATTATCACCAGTAAATAATCACCAGTAAATTAAAAAAAAAAAAGATGGCGATATCAATGACTACGAGGACTTCTAACTAAGACACTGTTTTACTCTGTATTCAGATATTATGTTAAATGACTGAAAATTATGTCTTTGAAAACAATCTGCTTCTGTCATTATTTACTTTCCCAATTTATTTAACTATTAAAGATGACCTTAAGACGAGAAGAAATACTATTTCCTCCTGCCAATGTTTTTATTGTACATTTTTTTTTTTTTTGACACTGAGCCTCAAGCTGTCACCCTGGGTAGAGTGCCGTGGCTTTAGAGCTCACAGCAACCTCCAATTCCTGGGCTTGAGCGAGTCTCCTGCCTCAGCCTCCCAAGTAGCTGAGACTACAGGCGCCCGCCACAACGCCCGGCCATTTTTTGGTTGCAGCTGTCACTGTTGTTTGGCGGGCCCGGGCTGGATTCGAACCCGCCAGCTCAGGTGTACGTGGCTGGTGCCTTAGCCTGTTGAGCCACAGGAGCTGAGCCGTTTTTATTGTACATTAAGGAGAAAATGCTTGATAAAGGATCTGCCATTCAAATTGAACGCCATTTATTTTTATCTCTAGCTAAGTTTTACACATTTAAAAAGTTTACATCCAAACATTACAGGCTCATATATGGATATTCAAAATGCTATGTATCTCTCAAAATATGTATGATATTCCTATTCCATGTGGCTACCATGGAACACAGGGATTCATCAATTTTTCTATTTCTCTACATCTCTTTTTCAGGATCCTAATCAACCTAATTAAGGCTTTGTTCATCTGAAACCTCTGATGACAATTTGTTTAACTCTGTCCCCACTGTGGTCTTCTTATAAGGAGAATTAAATCTGATCTTCTGACAGCAATCATTAAATGATCCCAACTGGCCCCAATTAAGCCACATGGCTCCCGGGCTTCCATATAGTCAAGTGCCAAGTTCTCTGTTTCATTTACACGTCGTTCTTTACCTTGGTTTATTTTCTTAAAGCCAATTAAGCAAGTGTCTTATCAAGTTGAGCCCAAGTTCTCTGTGCACACCAGTTAAGACACAGTGCGTATCACCTAAGTTTCTAGTCTCAGCGAGGCGTCACAGGACTCTGGGAGCCATTCTCTGCAGTGGCACCAGCGGAAAAGAACCTTGACTTACTCCTGCGGAAATTGACCCACACAGGTCTCAAGTTCTACACATGTTTAAATAGTTCTGGCTAACATATATCAATACTAACTTTTTGTTGGGCTTGTTTATAACCATCTTTTTAACCCAGGACCATCTGCATTCAGAAGTTGGGTTTAACATTCCTTTTTCTTCCTACATTTGAGGTGATCTCTCTACCTCCTTTGAAAATAAAAAAAAATCAGTACCAAAGTAAGACTTCTTAAGTTAACCTTTCTTACCCTTAATTTCTGCTCTAATTTTTCCACATATGCTGAATTGTAAGCTCTGTAATGATGTTCCCAGGCCTTCCTACGAGCGCAGGTAGCCTCAGGATTTAGAGCTCAGCGATCGCGTGCTTCTCTGGGGAAATGGCTGATTAAAAACAGCCTCATGAGGAGGAATAGCTCCTGTGCACATCTGGCTCATCTTATTCTAAACTCTAATATACCTGTATCAAAAATATGACCCTTTGCTTGGGCTTTTGGAGAGCTACAGTTTAGCTAGAATCCTGTTCTTTAGATGTTAAGGCAGAAACAGAGGCACCTTAATCCCAATATGATGGTGTTTGACTCAGGTTCTGAAGGCCTCCATCAATTACCCTGACTACTTGTGAATGCAAACAAATGCACTGTATTTTTATGTCTTTCTAATTATAGTTACCACCGATCGTGTTTTGGTATTTGATGTAGGCTATCTGTCACAGCGCTGAGCAGATGGATTAGAACATGTCTGTTCCTCCTGATCATACATTAAAAACTGACGTTTGGACAGAGAACTAGAGCGGGGGGTGCTGTGCATCTTATGGGACCTTGACCTTGATGGAATATGTAATTGTTTTTATGACTTGACCAAAAGATGTACTGCAAAGAAAAAGAAAATACAGTAACAATACTGATATGTTTGGCAAAACCTAGAGAAAACAGTATGTGTGTTTTGTTTATGATTGCTAGATATACAGGGTAGACGTAAAGTTCATGTGCAATTTAAAGTAGTTTAAATAGTAAACTGCACACAAACTTTATGTCCACACTGTGTATCTGATCACCTACGCAATCAATAACCATTATTCTCCTCGAAAGAGAAAACTTCCAAATATGTGCTACAAATGCTGGTAATTTAGAAAACACTAACCTCACAACTGACTCACTTTAAAAACATATGGAATAAATGTACTAGAATTCTAGTCCAGCAAAACAGACGCTGGGGTGTTGAATTATGAAATATTTTTCACTGTATTATAGTAATCTCCAATAAGATTTGCTGTTAATTTTAGAGCATGCTTCTGCTAAAAAGGGCAAACCCTGTAACAGATTTAGTACAAAGAAGCTGAAAATATCCTGTGGAAAAAAAAAATCTGTAGAGAAATCAGCCAGCCCAAATCCTGCCATTACTCAGCACGCAGTGACGCGCGGATGTTTGTAGTGGTTTGAGGAGCCAGCAGGGGTGGAAACTCTGCATACTCGACTCCAACATGATTGCAATTGAACCTCATCAAAGTAAGAGCTCATAATTTGTCACAGAAAACAGCCAATTAACATATGTTAGAAAAAGGCTTCATAAAGATAATATATGATTAAAGACCCAGTGCAGCTGCTGAAAATCAAAACTATGCATTTAAAAAAGAAATCTCAGCCTGAGCTTCCGTATGCTTAAACTGATAATGGCTACTATGACTTTTTTTTTTTTTAAGTAGAAAAATATAATTATAGTGCTTCTTATAAGTTTGGGGTTATGGCGAGGGAGAACTCAGTACTGTGGCACTGTTTACTCTGGCTCCCTTAGTTCTATAAATAGGTGCAGCTCTTGCCAAAACTCTGTAGTTACTTTGTTATAGTGCTATTTTAAAACACAGACCTTCATTGTGAGCTAAATGGCCTTCAGGATGCACTTTGTAGTTGTAGCATTCCTTTCCAAACTATATCCTCCCTTTATCCCTGCAGAACTCCAGGACAAGAGGCCTCCCCACGACTGCCCTCTCACTGTAAAACATGCCCAACACACGCTTTGAACACTTCAGAACTTTTGTCAGGGTGGCGGTCAGGAAGGGTGACAGTTGACTGTCAGAAAGGAGCTGAAGGCACACACATGGAGTACAGATCCTCTGGCAGGATGTGGTCCAGGCTACTCGCCACAGCTTTGGAGCAGACGGGCGACATGTAATGTATTTGGTGTGTTAGCAGCTTTTAAACTAAACTTTAGGGTTGGAAGACACAGGCAATCAAACCCTGGCTAAGCTGTGATCACGGATACCGTAAACCAAAACATGAAGATGTCAAGTACAATGCCAGGTGCCAGGGATATTGCCGTGAATAAAGCAGAAAAGTCCTGGTATTTACAAAGCTTATGTTCTAAAGAGAGAAAGGGGAAACACGTAAGTACACCAGTGCGATGATTACAGATAGAAAAGTAAAGAGAAAATACCATAGTGGGCTGGGCTGGGAGTGATGAGGCAGGAAAGGACGCGTGTGGTTGTTGAAGGGATAGTTTATCAGGTTAGGGTGATTTGAGATGATGACATCTGAGGAAAGACCTAAATAAAGCATAATTTGGAGGACAAATAACTCCAGCATTCTGGTGTTGAGAACGTGGCCGAGGCAGAGCAGCCCAAACTCTGGTTTCCCCCTCTATAGAATGGAAATAACAGCACATACCCTATAATGAGGCTGTGGGGCTCAAACCAAGAACAGAACCAGTTGTTTGTGAAAATTCAGTTGAATGGAATTCAATTTCATAATTCATTGTGTAAAACTGTTTTCTTCACTTTGATGTTATATAGTTTTATAAAAATTATAAATATCTGAAGCGCTGAGGGTATGCAAAATGTTTCCAAACTGCTATCAACTGAATGCAAAGGTGTATCTTCCCTTAAGGTGAGTATTTTGTGACAGTCATGCTCATGGCTTGAAACAGCTCTTGGGACTCCGAGTTCATTTTGCAACATTAAATATGGAAAGCACCGTAAACAAATGCAATGCAAAGTGTCTGCAAGTGTAAAATACAGAATTATATAAAGAGCACCTATAGTACTTTAAGAAATAAATCACCTTACACTGCAACTTAGTCACTGGGTTAGGTTGGTTTATTTTCCCTCTCAAAGGATCCAACTCCCAAGCAATCAGCAGAGCTTTGATTAAGAGCTTAGCAATATTCGAAAATCCCAGTGACTCCCTGTACTACAAATTTTCACGTATCTTTGGACATCCCCATCTAATGAGAGTAAGCTATGTACCCTCAAGCCAAACAGGTTAATTTCCAACTTAGACTAAGTAGAAGAATTGAATTATCTAGTACTTTTAAAATAAAAATACTAGGTAAGTATTTTTTATCAGGAAAATAAACAGAAGTTTAAAGATTATAATTTTTAATAAATAAAAAATTAGAGTAAAGGGATAGATTCACACTTTTAATTTACAAAGTGGTAAAACAGAAATGTTCAAGAAAAAAATAATAGTATTTTAAGGGAAAGGGCCAAAATTTCCTAAGCAATAAAACTTTAAGAAATTAAGGGTTAACATTTTCACTTCTTTTTCATTTTCTGGTGGGGGGGAGGAATATCAATTTGATATTTTATTCCACACCATTTATTTCTATTTCCTGTTTGGTGAGCATGGTTTATCAGTTTTAAAATAAGGTTAGTCGTATCATTTACCATGAAGCTGAAATTAACACTATTTTCATTTACAATTGATCAAATGCCTTGAAAAAGAATCACAAATTTGAAAAAACTTTTAAAATTAATACTGTGTATTTTCCTTCCTAAAGTCACGTACAGATTTTTATTATACCAAAAATGTATATGGTGTTTGATTTTATTTTCAAAACTAACCATTATTTCACATTGCGTTCTCACCTCCCTATCCAGTAAAACAATCTCTGGGGCACATTTATTTCACTCTCTAAAACTCAGTCATGATTGCACAGAAACCCAGCATGGAAATACGCGTTACTTTTCTCTACTTGTAGCATCCCCCACTCCATTTTTTCATTTCATCGCCTTTCTTTATCTCCTTTTCCACATGTTTAGAACTGAGGGGATATGGAAAATGAAACTGTCAAAGAGCTTGGAATAGAGGTGTTCTCAGACAAGCACAATGCTTCCTTCACACAATCCAAGAAGGACAAGGACGGCCGATGGGCCAGAGTTGAGCTGAGACGGTTTCTAGGCCACAGGCCTAGCAGGAACCCCTTATCTCAGCACGTCTACACATTCTGCCCCGGGCTGTTTTCAAGGATAGCTCAAGGCATCCTGGGCAGATAAAACTAAATGGAAAGTATTACTGTACTTCCCCTGTGAAAAAGACCATGCTACTATAGATCAGAAGTTACAAAATTTAGCCTGATTCTCTCCAACCTAGAATCTGGAAGAAAGCAGTGATGGATGGTGGCCAGCTCATCACTACCTCA